>BGPR01002455.1:136064-177102 GCA_013235015.1 Araneus ventricosus | reverse complement strand
CTTAGGAGGGATCACGGAGGTTAAAGTTGGGGGATGTCTTTCGAACCATTGAGACGCGTTTCAGAGAGCCTTCAGATTTCGTTCTGTATTTTTTACATTACTCTTTATGGGTCCGATTTTGATTTTTCATGATGTCTGATTCCAGACCAGGTAAATGATTCCATTTTTAACAGATTATTTTAATGTTTTCCATATTTTTATACTATATTTCTAAATACTATTTTCTTTCTTTTTACTTTCTATTTCTAATTTTACACTATATTTCTATACTATAATTTCTAAAAATGAGCCCCGATAAACCCTAACATTTTCATGTATTTTAATTTTATATATCATCTACGTCAGTGAAAAATTTTCACATTTTCCTTCAACAACGCAAAAATAAATATCTGAATCTGGTAAAAAACCTATTCGAAGACTAAAATAACTTTTCTTAGCCCAGATGTGAATTAGTAAAAATTCAATCGACAATTAATTAGAAAATTTTATTAAAAAATTATAGTATTTAAATGGGCGGATACTCAATCTAAAAGACATTTGATCTTGAAGTACGCTGTAAGTAAACGCTGAAGGGCTTCAAAGGCATTTTATATCGATTCGAACAATTATTGCTCATTTAGCAGTTGGCATACACACACCAATAACGCGAAAACTTTAGAACAGTACAGAAAGCGATTTGAAATTTCAAAGAAATTGTGTTGCTTCAGTGATAATCTCTCAAGCGCTGTCTTCAGATACAGCTGGAAATTAGGAAAACTTACCACAAATAGTTTTTCATAAATAACAAATGAAATGAAACATAATTCACACGACGAAAAGCGTTATCCTGATCTATTATCTTATTTTTCAGCTATTTACTTCATTTGGTAAAATTTCTCATATTTGTTTTATATTTTATACAACTATTATTAACTTTTGCTCAGATTACAATAGTTTCCACCATAAAGAACAATATGATAGAATTAAATAAATTTGTACAATCAAAATTGATTGAAGTTATCGAATTTCATTGGTATATAACTGAAGTCCAATTCCTTTTAACTGTGGAAATTTCAAGGATCTGCTGTTTTTAATTGCGACGCTAAGATTTTTTTCTTGCTAGAAAACGAGACTGGACCACTGCGCGACGTTATGCTTTTATACACGAATGTTGCCAATCCCAATATTTACGTTAGGTAATTTAACTAAGACTGGAAATATCTATAAAAATACACTTTATATGACGGCAAGAAAAATTTTAAATATTTATCAAGTCTATAAAGTAGTTAGATTTAGTGAAAATATAGTTTTTCAATTTCTCGAATGTCATTGTCATGTGTATACGCCAAGTGTTCACTAAATAATAATAAACCTTACGATCACCTCGCGAACGAATTTCGGTAATCTTATGAAGCTATCCGGCAAGCGAACAGCAGTCTATTATTGGAAATAATTTTTTTGTGTGTTGTATATATATGGAAATTTTTTCTATTGCAACATGATTATAGTTTTTTCATTTTAAAAAAAATAAAGCAAAAGTGTCATCTTGTAGGTGAAACCAGGGCAAAATGACGAAGAATGAATTTTTAATAAATTCAGTTTTTGGTAAAAAGATTTTTCCTTCCATGCATTATTAGATTGATGTTTTATTTTGTTGCAGCTAAATGGAATTTTTTTTATTTTAATATAATCAAAGTTTTTTTACCTTCTAAAAAGTTAAACAGAAGTTTCAACTTTCACCGGTACCATTGCAAGAAGAGAATGTTGAATGGATTTTCTATTTCTTTAAAACCAGTTTTGCTAATAAATTAAATCTATTGAAACACAGTTCGAATATCTTCTGTAGCTTTAAATTAAAAATTTGAATGTTTTCAAATGAGAAAAAATTTTCACAAATGATAATGGGAAAAAAGGATATACTGTAATGAAACTTATTCTATCCGTCACCTATAATAATGTGAGACATTATCGAAAATATAGAATTATCGAATTAATTTTGTAACATACATAGAAGAACATACTTATACGCATTGCTCGTTTACCCTTTCTTAATATGTTCTACTGAATCGTTTGCGGTCATTTTGATATCATTATAAATGCAAAAAAGTAATAGCATTAAATGAAAAATATAATATTTTGAAAACTTAGCTTCTGTTTAAAAAAAATCTTACTCCTCATTGCTATGATGAAATTTCAAGCGTTAGGTATTGCTAATACAACTAGCTAAAAATTAAATTTACTATACATAAAATTAATTCTGACTCATGAGTTAGAATTAATAACTTGATTTAATGAGAAGTAATATTTGTCATCCATTTACATTCAAATAAAATTTCTAAATCAAAAAAATATTTTTGTACAGGCAGAATCTTTCGTTCAAGTTCTTTGTTTAATGATAACAAATAATAGAATCCTGACATTAAAGATAGCATTAATCATGACGCCTGTTTCCTTATATCTAAATTCCCTCGCCTTTCTCTAATATCTCCATTGATTTTCAGTACATGTAATAAAAATAATGAAGAAAGCTTTCCGGTGGCGTTCTTCACAGATGGCAGTAAAATCAGCAGGTCTCGAATTTGCAGTTTTCAACGACAATGATGAAACTGAAATTTAAGCAAAAATCAAAAGTTGTCGTTAAATTTATTCGATTGCAGCGATTTTTTTTC
The DNA here is from genome assembly GCA_013235015.1 of Araneus ventricosus. NCBI lineage: Eukaryota > Metazoa > Arthropoda > Arachnida > Araneae > Araneidae > Araneus > Araneus ventricosus. The sequence goes on along the minus strand of BGPR01002455.1, from coordinate 174,454 downwards.
TTTCCTACATCGCCTTAACTGTATCTAGACCCATAGCAGATAGCTTGTTGAAATCCAAATTAATAAAAGTTTTCTTCAAAGCAGAGGTGTATAAGTTCTCTTTCCTCGTCTTTGAGACAGGGCAGTTGCGGCCTCGAGCCTCCCTTAGACGGCGGTTTCACGTTGCATGTTGTAGTACGTTAAGCTAGACATTCATGGTCAGTCCACGTACTCAAGTGCTGTAATAGCACTCCACCTCATTCCAATTTTCAGCCCTAACATTTAGGTAATTCAAACAGCGCCAACCAAAAACCCATCGCCTACGGGTACTCCCATCCTTAGAACTCCTGTGACTACTCCTTCTCCCGCTTCCAAAACGGTATTGAAGCAGAGGTTTTTGTAGGTTTCTCTTCTATGAAAGTATTGCTTCTCCTCCCATAAGGTCAGCTGTCATCTTCTATCGTCTAACACTCTAAATAGATTTCAAACGAAGTTGAATATCCAAACTTTCAACCGAATCACACAAATGGTTTTGGAATTTCGCATTGACAACCCGTTTTGGAGCTGAGCGACCGACTTTGGGTGATGTGGTCTCACCGTGATTGAGCAGCTTTAAATACGCCGAGAGTTGGACTTCCCTCTTTTGACATGAAGCGGAAGTTTCGACAGAGGTGACATCTGAGGTGCCGTTCCCCTTACCACCAGAATGTTCAAAATGTTTCGGCCCGTAACAAAATAATCCTCGTGTACTTCAGAACGGGACGTTTATCTAACTAAACTAATTAAAACAAGAATTCTTTCTATTATTTGAGGTCATACTGGAATTTATGGCAACGCGTGCTCTGACTTGCTAAAAAAGCAAGAAACGGAATGACTTGGCACCTTTGTGCGTCCGGAAATCCTGTTTCAAAAGCGATTTTAAAAATAAATTTACCCTCTGACTGGAAGGATTTTTACAAAATATTCCAAAATACTCAGTCCACTGAAGATTTTTTTCTATGTATTCTTTGAAATCTAAAATACCATCTATTTGTTCTAAGTTTTTATATATAATACTTGTTTAACAAGACGCGGAATCGATGAAGCGTGTTTGAAACTTTTCAATGTATCAGCTACTTACTTACTCTTTTACTGCTCTTCAGGGGAATTTCAAGTCTCTGAGCTTTTGGATTCTACGGTGAGCAACGTTTGATTGAAGAAAAGACTTTGTTCTTCAATAATCAACTGAAAATTAATATAATAGGATTTGCTCCTTTCATTTTCTGTGTAAAACAAATAAGTGTTTGAGCATTTTGTAAATTATCTTAAAGCATTCTTCTCCCCTTTGCACAGGTCAGTTGTCTGCTCTTTCAATGTATGACTGCGTTTGTTTTTAGGTAAGCGAATTTATAATATATAACAGAAAATACATGTATCTGTCTGTCACAAGAATTCCTCCTTGACGGTGAACGTTAGCGACATGGAATTTGCACATGACATTCTGAGGTACATTTCTACGTCAACTGGGCTATTTTCAAATTTCAGAATTAATTAGTACTTAATATATTTAATTAAATAAGGAAAATTAGTCATTGTTAAGCCTAATTATTACACGTTTTTCGCCAATAAATTCTGAAATATTTATCGCACAAAACTTGTTCTCACACAATCTTAAAAAGGGAAAAAAATATCTTTTTAATGATAGTTGTTCCATTACGGTGCAATGTTTTCTCTAATTGTAATTAACGTTTCAAAATTTAATTTTAATGCAATTTTTAACAATACTTTCTATTCTTATGAAAGTAAATTCAAGCCAATTTCCTGTTTATAAAATCCTTCATTCATGTGCATTTGCCAATGTTAAAGCTAATATAAGAAAAATATTTTCTTTGAACATTTTTATTTCAAAGGCAGACTTTCATTTCCGATATTAAGTTGTAGAATATACTCTTTTAATATGGTTGAACAGTAATCCAGTCAGTGTGCAATTTGATTAATTACTCTTTCTATGAGATCTTTTGTTTAATTTTTTTACAAATTTAATTGATCCTTCTGAGTACGTTAAGTCTTTCAAGGTTACTTAGTCCGCTTCCTATCGAAGACAAAGGAACTAGGAAGAAAAAAGGTGCTTTACCGTTCTATTTGTCATAAAAAGTCTTCCTCTGCTATGAATAGTATCGACATGCAATTTGCGCATGCCATTCTCTGGTATCCTTTTCCTATTTTCAAAAATTATCTATCCTCTTAAAATTCGAAGGTAAACATACGTATGTATGTCCTTCTATCTTCTCACGAACTGCCGAACGGAGAAGCGCGCGGAAAGTACCAAAAGATGGGGAATAATTCAAGGAATCCATTTCGGCCATTTAAATATCGAAATTTTAATTAGTGAAAAAGATATTAATTAAAAACTATTTTACAACAATACTTTTCATTGTTTAGGAAATTTTATAACAATACTTTTCATTGTTATAGCGCAATTCAAAATTTATTTTATTGTTGAAGTCGTTTACTTTAAAGAACATTGTTACAACAACAATAAAAAAGTGACGCTGACAGAAATAAAAAAATGTATTGTTGAAAGTGTATAAATTCTTTTTTTTATCCCATGATATAAGGTCCAACAAAATCATTTTAACGAAATTAAAAGGGGTGTTTTGCTCCTGTAAAGTTATGTGCCGAAAGATGTAGATTAGTTATGTTAGTGATTTTAATCATTATTCATTGATTTGATCAAGTTTAAATATTTGTAGAAGCTTCTATTTTAAGCTGATATTTGAAAGTTACTATTTTTGCTTTGTTAAATTCTCGCTTTTCCGATGCCTAACAAAAAATTACAGGGGATGTTGCCAGTAGACGGGAGGCAATTAGAAAACGTGAAAGGAGAGTTGTTGAAACTGAAGAAGAAAGAAGCCGCCGATTGTCAACGATGGCACAACGTGGCCAGGACAGAAGAGCGGAAGAAACAGAAGAACAAAGAAATAGACGATTGGCAGTAATAGGACAACGTAGCCAGCAGAGAAGAGCCGAAGAAACAGAAGAACAAAAAAAGAGAATACGTTTTGGGGGGAACGTAACGTTTACGTTAGCGACAATATATGTAAAAAAAATAAATCGGAGGCGGGCATATGAAAATTAGTAATAAAAAGACTAGATTTGAAAGAATATTTACATTTCTAGGAGAAAGTAAGTGACAATATTTGTTGAAAAAAACTGAGCCGGGCATATGAAAAAATATGGATCCGAAGGCCTCGCGTGATCTCACTTCTCTCCGCCCGGGAATATCCCATTATTCAAGATTGTCCGTGCAACGCCGGTCATGCAGCTAGTTTCTTCTTAAAATAGTTAATTAAATAACAAAAAATAAGCCATTTTTCGGCTTTTTTTTCTCAGTTTTTCGACAATAACTTCTGAAAAATTTATTGCACGAAGACGATTTATATAAATTTTAAAGAGAAGAAATTTTTCTTTTTACTGGTCTGAATTTCAATGCATACGTTCTTTTCCTCCAATTTTAATAAACATTTCGAAATTCATTTCATGCACATTCTGTAACGATACTTTCGATTATTGTAATTAAATTTAAACCGATTTATCTGTATAAGGGCAATGTACGTATATGTGTTTGTTATAGACTATAGACTTTTGCTGCACAAAGATGAAAATTCTTAAGAGCAAGAAGAATTTTGTTCCTACAGAAATAACTGAGTACCTCATACTTACGTTCAGTTAAAATTTCATGCCTTCGGACTACTGTTCTTTTCCGTATCGACCTATGTTTGTGAACGGAAGTTTTCGAACATGAAATATGTTAAAAATCAACTAAAAATTAAGCTTAACAGTGTGAGTCTGCTATTTTATTTGAAACGAAGATAACGTTATATTCACCGAATTTCGACGCACTTTCTCGAAATTTTTAACATCGGAAACAATCTATATTTCATAATCAGGCATATTATTCATACAAGTGAAATACATTATAAAATTTTTGAAATCCCTCCTAATACTCTTTCCTGAAAAAAAATGATAATTTATAAGCAAGAATGTTTAAATGATAATTTATAAGCAAGAATGTTTAAAATTCCTTATTATGAAATATAATTATAGAATACTGTAATATTTATAATTGATTATTGTACTGCAGTGAATTTTATAACTGCTTCTCAAAGCAGAAAAACTTCATATTTATATAAAAATTTTGGGCTCAATTTTTCAAAATGTATATTTTATAATTAAAATTGATGACTTAAGGCTACGTAAATATTTTTTAATAAATGTAATTCCGAAAAAAGTCTCTTTGCAAGAAAAAGACTGCTGACACCTGGTATATTTGTGTTTATTTTTGCTTATATGAATATTTCGTTTCTATAATTTTCTCTCTTCCAATTGTTTATGTTAATGATGTGTTTCTTTTGATTTGCTCTTGTACAAATTAGAGTATTTTTATTTGTTTGGTTTGTGAAATTTTTTTTTTTTTCATATTTCTTCATCTTGGACGCTTCGGTACTCCATTTACTTATTATGTTCGTATCCAAGCCAGCAATTGTTGTCATTGTTATATAATAATATTTTATGTGATTTCGATATGTGACTTAAACTATTTCTTCTTAAGCTTTCTTCCTCAAGAACTTATTTACGTCTTTGAACTTTGTATTATATTTGTGGGCACTCAACTATTCTTTTATCAGAAGTCTGAAAGAAGAAAAATATAATAAGAAATCATGAAGCCGAGTTCTTAGGAAAGCAAATATTACTCTTACTTGAACTAAATTATAGGTTTATGATGCATAAAAGTCTTATTTTAATCTCTCTCTATATAATAGAGATGGAAGTGGCTCTAAAGCAATATTTCCACCAATCTTCTACATTAAAATATGAGGAATAAAATAGCTTCTCGAATTTTATACGCTTTCGCTTTGCTTGTTATTGTTCAGAGTCAGGTGTTTAATCCAGACGACATGATGAATTATTACATGTGCTGAACGTATATGAATTACGTTCCAGGTGGAAATCTAAAATTGTGTCGAAATCAATCGAATAAATATATAAAACAGTCAATGTTCTTAGTTATTGCTAAAATGTAGTTTCATTATTATACATTTAAAATGTCAGTAGTGTCCTTCACATTTGGTAGTAGCAATGAAATTCATAAATTTTGGGCCATTTTTTTAAATCTTATGCAATGAGTTTTGGAATTGTTCTATACTCTATATAATTTGCTTGCCCTTTTTTGTTTGTCCTGTATCAATTTGAAAAATTAAAATCCATTAAAATTAACTAAACTTTTAATTTATTAAAAACTTCTTCTCATATACTATCTGAAAAACAGATATTAATATTTGTAACTGATTTCTTTATATGATCTTAACTTCTCTTGTAAATAGTTTTATCTATCCGACTCCTGTATCTGTAAAAATCATGCAAGTTTTGGCATAATATTTAGTACAGGATGCAGAGGAACATTATTAACTTCAGATATTTCAATTATTAAGAATGGTTTTCGCATATAATTTGTATACAACATATTTAAAGAATTTATTCTTTATTGTAATTAAAATTAATTAATGTTAAATTTTTAAATGAAAATATATCTCACAACAAATGACTACTACTTTTTAATTAAAAATAGAATTTTATTCTAATTTATTATGTACATATTGCTTTTTGAGTCAGCTTGAGCAAATTTTATCAGAACATTACTGTTACATAGTTTTGTATGAAGAAATTATTACACATAAATAGGAAACAACTGAAGGTTAAATGAACACAGGGTTATTATATGGAATAGCAGTAAATTGGTTTCATTAAAGCATTGGCTAGAACGGGACACATGGCAAATATTTAGTGAGGCACTCCTATTTCTATTGTGGAGGATAGGACATTTATTTATTTATTTGTTTGCCCACGCAGGCACAGCCTACCCAGAGGGTGTATTGCACTAACCCGGACTGCGGGGAGTAAAAAACAGCATTAAGACAGGAAAAAACATCACATAAAGATACAAAACAGCACATCAAAACTTAATTAAACTGCATGCAAAAAAACAGAAGTTCTGAACAACCAAATAGAAGACAAAATTTCATGAAACAACATCAAATAGTAAAACAATAAACAAAAGACAAATATAAAATTTAACAAAAGCTTAGGATATTAAACACATTGCAGCATGTGACAATTCAAAAGAAAACATTTAAAATTTTATATTCGAAGAAGAAACGGAAAAACACGCAAATGTTATAGAAATAATGATATATGTTTTGATAACGTTTCATCAATCAGAAATCTAACTACAAATGCAACTGGAAATCCTAAAACTGTCCTTCAGTTTCACAAGTCCAAATTTAATATTAACTAAAATTTTAAACCATGCGTGAAATAAATAAAATTTTAAACCGCAACCAAATTTTTGTTTTGCGTCAGTAGGTCTATTTAACTGAAATTATTTAGTGAAAGTACAGCCAAAAACATAGTGGTCGACCATCACCTTGCGAACCGCACATGCAATTTGGTGTGTTGGCTAATTTGGAAGAATATAAATATGAAACAAATGAGCCATAACCTGTTAAAAAGAATATTACATATTTGTTAGTAATGCAGCTGCTTAATATAAAATTTTTAATTTTCTGTTCTAGGAAAGAGTTGCGTTCAGGGACATTGCTTTCTGCCCAGAAGACCTAGTAGTTTTTGCAAAGTGATCACCAAGTTCGTTGCCTGGGGCGCCAGCATATGCCTTGACCCATCATAAACAGAAATTCCCTCTAGCATTATTAATAGAATTTTTAATGTTTAACACGACATTTGACCTGATGTTAAAACTTTTTAATTACTCGATTGACGAGAGGTTCTTAGTGATTTTTTTTTATTTTAGATTCTCGTTCCAAGGCCCAGGCAGGACATTTTAATATTTAATGTGCCAATCTAATGGATATGTGCCTGCGGAATTGTTACACCTTGGGTCGGAATCCTTGGCTTTTTGCCATACCTCCAACCTAAAGTTATGTCCCTGTATTAAAGATAAGATAAAGGAATGATTTTTTTATTTTTAAATTTCATCTACTTACAATTTAAATAAAACTTAGGGTATTTAATTTAAGTTGAGAACCAATCAGAGTTTTAATTCCCATCCGAGAACTGTATTAACTGGGACATAAATACTATACCGTCTAAACCTGAACGACTAGTCACTTGATTTCAACTAAAGTGGCCAGAATTTCTGAGCTTCAATTCGGGACGTTGGCCAAAGAGTTGAATGGGAGTACTAGCAAAATCCCAAAAATGAAAGATTTTATCACCTGGGAAATTTCAAAAGACAGGAAGAGATAAAAAGATTATTATTTTCTTTTCTTCAGACTGATTCATCCACATCTGTCGTATAGCGATGCCCATATTCCTTTTATAGTAAGTAAAGTTCAAAAGAAGAATTCTTCAGAAGTTAACATTTAAAGAATGAAAATCCAGTTCTTTTTCTCATATGGGCTTTTTGTTGATAAGTAAAAAATGGGAAATATGTGGCACTTAATTAATGTCCATGAAATTTTTGAATCGGAAAAATGGGTCGCGATTCAGAAGGCCCCAAACTAATCCTAGACATCTATTCATTTTATACATGTATATATCGAAAATTAGAAATTTAAAATTAAACTAGCTGTGTTTCACGGGCTATCTCGAATAATGTGATGCTCCCTAGTGGAGAGAAGTGAGGTCACGTGTGGCCTCGGGATCCATATTTTTTGATATGCCCGCCTCCATTTCTTAAATAAATATTCTCACTTACTTTCTCTAACAAACGTTACGAAGTTAAACACAGTGACACTAAAAAAGAGAAAATAAAAGAAAATGATTTTTTTCCAATTTTTTTTATAAATCAAAACATGAAAATTGGCTGAAAAAAAGAAAACCTTTTAAACAAACCCAGCTTTTGTCAAATAAACAAGAAAAAAAAGCAAGAACATCGGATGTGAAAAATTAATAATAGGAAAGAAGAAAATTGCCTCTGCTCGATAGAGGCCAACACATGACTTTATCCAACAATAAAGTTAAGAAATAAAGAATTGTAAGAAAAAAAAGAAACACACTCGATGTGCGAGGCAGAAACATACACTCGTTTCCAAATCCACCATAGAGGTAGAGTGCATTGGACTCTTTAACCGCTTTTTAAAAAGAAAGGGGAAAAAGCTGAATAAGGCAGGTTCCCCTGGAGGCCTATTTCCTTTTTTCAGCCCCCCAAAAAAACCTGCAAAGAAATGGAAACATACACTTATATATTTTTAACTGACTCCAACTCCTTGACTCGCCATCCCTAATATAATTAATCAAAAGTGAACAGTCCAAAAAATATATAATTAATTTAAATTTGTATTTAGCGGAAATGCGCGAAAGTAGCAATTTACCAGAAAAATACAAACAAAAAGTGAGAGAGAAAGAGTGAAACAATTTAATCAACAAAACTTGAAAGCAAAGAGCCAAAGAGCTCTGTAAACAATATAAGCCAAAAATATAACATTATATTATATATAATATATTAAAATTTGATGAAGTCTGATAGGAGGGATTGTATTCTACTTTTTACAGTAATACTTTTTATTAAGGTTGCTCGTTTTTTTCTTGTTATATGTTAATTAAAAGTAACTAAAATTTATCTCAATTTAAGTATATACGCATCAGCCAAAATGCAGCCGATAAATACATGAAGCAAGATGCATTGCATACATGAAATCTTAAATACTAATTCAAACTTGTTTTAAAAATTTACGAACATTTCCAAAATATTGCACTTTTCTTAAATTTTAAGGATTTGCGCGATCGCAAGATATTCTCTAAATATAGATATAATTTTTATTTCTTATGTAGCAGTACCCGTTGAAACCTTTTTGCACTATAGCGTTAAAATAATACGGGGCAAAACGTTAAAAATATTACTAAGACACAGTGAAATTCTCCATTTTTTAGAAAATTTTGACGTTTTGAGCGATCGGAAGATATTATCATATTCAAATAATTATTTTTTGGGTGGTTAAGTATTCACCAATCAGAACTTCTCCTCGCTATAGCGACTGGAAAATAAAAATTTTATTTATTTCGTTCCACCCTACTAAACATTAAATAAATTTTCTTCGGATAATAAAATGTATACAGATTGCATCGTAAAGGTAATGTTTAACTTTTTTTTATCTATAAGCATCTATAAATAATAATAAATTCTATGGAAGCAGTAGAGTCACCATTTATATAACGTTTAAGCTCGAGACAATGAAAAAAGACAAATCGAGGATCGTAACATTTTCTTGAAATATATAGCTTTAATTTAATTTAAAATCACATTTTGTTGCATTTAAGAGACATTTTATTGCAGCTCAAAAATGATTATATTTTATATAAGAGTAAAGAAAAACCCTCAGTAGTAAATTTATTTATAAATTCTAAAACAGTGTGTTCTAGTATTCAAATCGATAATGTCTTTCTTTCAATGTTGGTAAATATATGTTGTCTTTTAGTAATTCAGCCCCTCCTTTGAGGCACATAAATTTCGGCAATCTGGAGTTTCGCAGAACGCCACCTTAATCGAAGTTAGAAATACAATTCTTATTAAAATTTTGAAAAAAAAGAGAGAGAGAGTTTACTTTAGTCACATTAACGTCTCGGTTAGAAACAAAAAGAGGAATATGTTTTGTTGGACCTCGCAATTTTGAACCACTGTTAGATGAACAGGAAAATATCTGAACGAGGTACACCAGCCCTCTCTTCCGGCTCTTTTTTGCCCGAAACCCAGTAGGGTAGGCGGTGTTGGGATGGGTTGCGGGTCGATGTTTGGTCACTATGTATGATTTAACACGTTAGCTGCCACGGCTCACGTCTGAGATTCGAAGGATCTATACAATTAGATTACTCCTTCTCTGCTATCTCTTAACTAAAGAAGAGGAGAGATAATCAGATAAGGTAGTAGGCATGGATTTTATTTAACTGCCGTACGGATCATACTTGATTCATACGTCGATCGACATACTAGAGTGCAATCGGTACCATACACGGCGGATTTTCAGGAGAATCGAGTTTCGAACCTGGAACTCTCCGGTCCTAAAGCCGAGACATTACCACTAGGGAGAGAGAGAGGAAAGTTGATAGAAATTGGTATGCCACAGGCTTTTTACTAAACTTTTTTGATACCTGCCACCTCTTAAAAGTTTTGATGTTCTTATTTTGTCCAAGATACTTAAATACTTAACTGCCCTTGTATAAAGATTACATGCGTTTAGTTAACTTAATCCTAGACTCAACGAGGCTCAATCAACAAGGGTTGATAGGTTACGTGCCGCGAAGATTTGCAATATAAAAAATTCTTAAGTTTGTCTATGTTATTAAAAAACTGTTAGAGTTGTGCTTTATGGATATGTAATAATAGTTGTCGCCATGTGTCTTAATCAAAAGTTATGAAGTGAGGAAACCCCGACAATAAATTCTTAACACCCTGTAATATCATGCATGATAATTGAGGCGTGCCATCTTTTGGTTCTACAGATATACAGCATCTTAAGTATTAATTTCAAACGCTAATTTTTTTATAAAATTTGTACATAAAAATTATGTAATATTAGATAAATCTGATCAGAATTGTTTCTCTCTTTTCACACTGAGGCTCATCATTTTTCTTTTGACATCATGAAAGTTTTTGTCAAAATAGATAATACAAAATAATTATAATATTGAATAGGCCACCAAACAAAGAACGCCAAATGGGAAATGAACAAAAGAAAGCCTTGTTTCAGGGTTATCAGAAGACCGAACATTAAGAATCCTACAGCAAACAGAGTTTTGTGCCAAAACATCGCGAGTCAGTGACTCATGAGGTTTCTGCTCCAATTCAAATTTTTCCACGCTGGCCCAGAGAGTTTCTAATAACCAGATTCTCCTCGTTTCTTCACCCATCTAGTAAATACCTTTTTAGAATGTGTAAATGCTATAAGTACAATTTTTAATTAAAATTGATTCATGTGATTTCTGCAATCAACGATTCAGTTATTTGTGATTTTCAAGAACACAAGTCTTGAGCCTTCTTTTCATTCGCCCACCATTTCCTCGTTGTTTTTATTTCCCATCTAGTATAGCGGTCTTCAGTGTTTTTTCAGTGTACACTTAATGCACGTGCCACTTTCAAATTGCTCTGTAATTTAAAAAAAGAAGACTTTCAACTGTCTGGTGACAGAAGAGTACAAATTGCATTTCCAAAGCGAGAATTTACCATATTATGAAGTCAACTAGAACATTAATCGAAGCTCTGGCCGTATTAGTAGCGGCCAAATATTATTGAAAGTTTCAGTTATCTTGAAAAAACCCGAAATGATATGAAATCACACGGTTTACATTTTGGAGTAGTTTTTTTTAAAAAAAACCACTAAACCACGTCAATCCATTCACAAAAGTGAAAAGAATTTTTGAAGGTCGACGAGAGAAATTCAATAGGTCACAGATCAAATTAAAACCTCACAAAAAATGGATGTTAAACAATCATAAAGAGCGGTTTAAAGATTCCCCATGTCATATGCGGAAACAAAAAAATAGTGAAAGAATAAACCTTAAAATGTTAAAATTTAACGAAAGAAATGCAACAAATTATAATTTTGATTCAATAAAGCCCAAATAAGTGAGTATCAAAATGACATAAAAAAATCATAAGAACGTACAAATTAAAAAATGCAAAAACCTACAGGCCAATTTAAAAAAAACATAACATGTTTATATGAGATATAGAACATGACTTATATATGTATATAAACATATCATAACATAATATATAGGGAAAACAAGAAAATACAATAAAGCTAAAAATATTGATCATTGAAATAATAGCAAACAGTGAATGCGTTCTAGTAAAATACAAAAGTATAAAATAATGCAGAGAATTGCAGATAAAATAATGCATACAATTAGCGAATATATAAAACATTTGAAAATTTTGCAAATAACATCTATATTAAATTTTGACATGTACATTTTTACAACTAGTCCAAAAATATTTAGAACAAGTTGTAATTTTTTATGGATTATAGTACGAACAAATGAGAACGGCGTTTTGAAGGGGAATCTCATCAATGTTTTTCGAAGTTAAAGTGGCACCTTAAGAACCGTTGCATTTTAATCATGAATTCACCACTAACAAAAAATATTTCACAAGTTAAGAAACTGTGCTGTCGAATCCATACCCACATATTATATACTAAATGGCATTGTATACGGGAGTCGGTAGACACCTGCTACTGGCCTCAACAGCTCCTACAAGTAAAGCATTATCAATTCCACAAAAAGTATCCGCTTCGCAGGAACAGTCCTGTATTTGAAATATTCTATTTCCTTATTTCAACTGAATTATGCCTTCAAATTAAAGTAGCAGATCTTGATTTCCTATGTTTAAGGGTGTCGGTTGACACAAGATGGTAGTTTCCTCTCCTCCTAAAGCAGTGCACTATCAATGCCAGAAAAAAAATTTTCTCACGGACAGCCCTGTATTTGAAACAAACTATTTCCCTAGTTTACATGAATAAAGCCTTCAAATCAAAATGGTAAATATCGAATCATGCATTGAAGGCAAAATAGATACATGAAACCTTCTCTCACATATAGAGTATCTGGTTTTATATTGTGGAAACTTCAATTTAATTAATTAATTTATCTTTTAGAATATCATCAATTATAGAAACGAAATAATTAACACAAAATTTTATGAAAACGTATGAATTTGAATGAGTCATCCAATCATTTTATACAACATAAAAATACTTACCTTCATACAAAATTGATTTTCCATTTACGTTACTTTTTCAAAGAGAGCAAATGTTAAAAATTACATTAAAGAAAATCGATTTCATGAATGTGTGTTCTTAACTAAATAATGAATATCAGAAACGTCATACTTAACACGAAATGATTTTGTTTGTGTCTTGCTCAGTAATAAAGCAAATAACATAACACAAAATTTTATGATGCATAAAATTTTGATTCGAATCCACATTATAAAAACGGTCTCAAAAGAGTCGTGTCCATCAGTCTAAATCAGAGCAAGATGGAAAGCCAATTGAGAATAGCGGTTTTGTTCTTTACAGGTTTGTTTGTTAGCGTTCAGGGGTTGTCACTTGCACCAGAAAACTTGGAAAAATATGAGAAATGCTGGAATTACGCTAACTGCCTTTCAAGTAAGACTTTGAAATTTTGAAGTAAATGTGTGAATAAAGTAATGGAAAAATTATTGATTAAAAATGAAATCAGATCTCTAATCTATCATAAATATTTTTAATGGATTTTTTTTGTTAAATTAATTGGAATTTTCTTTGGTATTTTAATTTGCATTTATATTTTTTTTTAAATAAAACCATAAAATCGTAAAAATTCGTTGAAAATCAAAATGGAAAAATAGACCATGCGCGCATTCTTTCAAAAATGAAATATATGTACCTATGCGGTAGTATCATAATATCATGACATGGAAGTACGAGCGTTGGCCGGAGATCACAAGATTTTAGTCTTTGTCGCTACCTTTTATATTTTGAGTTCCTGAAAGCCTCTTGTCACCGACCGTGTTTTTTGACTACTTCAGGCTAACGCATGATTCTCAGGAATTCACACTCGATAATTTATAATGCATTATATTTTTAGAGAACTAACTTCACTTTCTAGTCAACAAGGATACGATTTGAATTCTGTGCTTCAGAATCTGCGAATCTGAGTTAAATTATAAAAAAGCAAGGGATTATATTAAAACACTATGGTATGAAAAAAATTCTTTTCGAATTGATTAAAAAATAATGTAGTATGGTTATAAACGTAATAATTTTAAAACCATATAGTCATTCAATTACCTATTCACCTCAATTACTATAATTTATATTTTTATTTATGCGTAAATCCTTTGAACTAATCTTTCTTCATGTTGTGTTTTAGCATCACTAAAATATTCTTATTTTCTTTTAAAATTAACTTAAATACCTGTACATTGGTGAAGTACATCTGAACCTTTAAAAGATTAAGAAAATTATAAATAAGCAATTATTTATCATATTCAAAGAATCAAAAAAACCTCAAGCAATGTATTTTGGTTCATTACAAAAATTTAAAAATTATTGCATTCAATGTTACTGAACTCATGAAATTTTTAAAGTAAAAGTTTAGGTATTGAAAATAAAGGAAAGATTTAAGGTGGTACATTTATTTAATTTATTCGTTATAATGTTCAAGCATTAAATTTTTTATATCTGTTAGATGAAACCTTCAAATTAAATCGAATAACATTATATATTATGGTGTGATATTTTTTGTCAATTTCAAATATTATAAAAAATTAATGCTTTTCATCTAATTATCACCAACTAATTAATTAGTCAAAAAATTTATTATTTTTATGCCTCGCAAAATTTAGCATTTTTAAACCTTTTTTAGATAAAAGATTAAATAATTTCAAAATTTATAAAGAAACTAAGGAATTAACACAAGGAAAATTCGATCAATTGAAAGCTAACACACTTTTATTTTTTCAGATGGAAAAGACCATCGAAAAATGAATGAATGCATCCAAATATTGAGACCAGACGTAATAACTTTTGTTTACTATTCAAAATTCTTTTCAAAAGTCTCAGTTATCAAACTGAGATTTTTATAGCTGAATCTTTATGAATAAAGGTACTAAATGAAATTTTCAAGCACTATCAAAAAAATTTTCTCTCAATGTTTTTATTGTCACATCTGAAATTGGCTGTAACTTAAGAATGTATGTTTAAAATTTCTTTTTGTGTCACGTTTATTGCACTGCCACATCCACAGAGAGAAACGCCTCACTTATTTAGCACCCGCTTCTTAATTTAGCTTTATCACCACTTTATATCTCCGAAATCGGATCCAAGGCAGCAGCATTTCGGTTGGATATGTATACGTAGAACTTTATTGCAAAATAATTACAATCTTAAATGTTGAAAGAATTTTGAGTTAAAAATAATTAAGAATAAAAATTTAATCAGTTATAAACATTATAAATAGAAGAAGTATTTACCAAAAACATGTCAGTTTCAAATCTCCTGGATTTTTACACAGTGGTGAAGTTTTTTGTGCTGTTTGAAGTTAATAGAAAGGATGTTTTTTAAAATACCATATCACAATGATCTGGAGATACGCTCCTCGTTCTTTCATAAAAATTCCATAAGAATTCGAATCCCAGAGCGAGAAAGAGGATTCAACATTACTCTTTGACATCATAGTTTTGCATAACATCTGATGTAGGTTTCGAAAGGTGATAGGAATTTCTTAGGGGACACTCCGTGGTGTAGAGAATAAAGCTATCTTTTTCAACACAGCCACAGAAACATTTGATGTAAGATGGAACAGGAAGAAATAAGTTGGAAAGGGCCCATAACTGTTGCAGAACGGATTTCGGATTGGGGACTCAGGAAAGACATTAGAATAGAATATGAGATCTCAAACGCAAGGGAAGAGTGCTACAGGGGCTCTTTGGCAATAGAATAAAGAAGGGAAAATGATACGTCAGATAAATATACAACACAGGTGGTACATAAATTTTCGATAGCACAACAAAATAGTTGCACGAATAACATACGAAGGATGTATCACTTTGGTTAGCAAGTACTTTCAATAGTCATTTTAAGTGCTTCATTGCTTTCTTCCTAGTCTTCTTTGCCATTGCATCTTTCATGCTGCCGAACACTCATAATGTTTCTTCAGGCAACTGTGTTGTTGATCTAATGCAAAATAATTTTATAATTCTAATGTTTATATGTATAGTGTTATTAACGTCATAATATTTATTGTTATTTATAATGCATAAATTACTGCAATTAAAATTATATACTTAATTATAAGTATCCATGGATATTCAGTGTATTTCCAAAATTCATGTAAATTAATATAACTATTCAAAAGTTCCTATCAAAATTGAAGTTGTGGAAAATCTCTGATCATTTAGCTTCTTTTAGAGAGAAACTGAAATTCCTCTCCCGACATTACGGATATCATTCTGAATCTTAACGGTTCTCAACTGGAAGTCTTATATAATCTGCCTTATATATCTGGCTGAAAATTATGAAAAATAATTAGACTATGCTTCGCAAATGCGCAGTTAAAAATTATTTAATACAAATACTCATATTTCCTCGAGTATTCAAAGCATTTATTTTGAATTTTAGAAGAATGTTTCGCTGCCTTATTGTGGCGTTTTCTCTAACTTTCATATGATTTTGTTGAAATCCTTGCATGTTATAAGTAAAACACGTGCTGAAAATCATGGTATTTTTTAAACACCTATATCTCCAAAAATGCATGCTATTTTTATGAAAATGCATGTATATATTGGGAAATGAATTGTATACAATGAGTTCAAACCTATTAATAACGTAGTTGAAGCTCAGGGGTAGTTGCACGAGCTTCCTGAAGAATTCCGAAAAAATGTGTAAATTCGAAAGTGTCTGGATGCTTTTGGATATATAATGGATTTTATTTTATTTGTATTTCTTAATTTTTTTCAACTGCTTAAAGAAACAGCTATTCCGATTCCAGGTGTAGGGGTAAGGAGTGGTGTTCTGTTATGAAATGTAACTCATATTTTAACTTTTGACTATCGAACAGTGTAATCTCTCTACAATTCAAAATAACATCGAATCACTCAGTAGTAAACTGTAGGCTTAAATTCTCCTGTACCGTTCTATCAATCCATTAGAATTCCCAAATTTTTTGAATTAAGTAAAAATAGCAAAGTAGGAATGGACAGTAGATATTATTTCCCAAATACAATAAAACTTCTCTACACGGCCTCTCTTCTTAGCACTCACCATTTTAACGGTAATTTACTCATTTGTGGGTTTTTGAACGGTATTTTCGCACAGAAATTTTTACTCCTAGACATATTATTAAAATAATATTTAAGGGCCACGCAAAGCTCTCTGATGGACGCCTGTTCAGTGAAATGTATTCTGTCTCTCTCTCTGCGAGTTTGTACCTTTATTAAGAAGAAAAGGGGAAAAGATATAACAAAAAATACATAAATTTAAAAATAACATCGGAAATTATATTCAAATTAATGATTCATTTTCCAGTGTGAAGGAAAAAAGCCTCTACAGGGCTTGGGCATTCAAGAGTTAATTTTTGTATTTAGGAGCTGATTCGAACTCTGACATAGAAACTGATGATATGGGTTGCGACAATCAGCTAAGAAAACTTTCACCTCAACAGAAGCTAAGAAAAATAGATGACATTTTTGCTGATTTCTCAACAAGTACCAACAAACTATTTAGGGATTTTTTCCGAGTTAAAAAAGAGCAGAAAAAAGTTATTTACAACCAAGTTATTTACAAGAAACCTTTGAAAAAGCTGAAAGATCCAAAGAAAAGCAAATTGTTTCTATTTTTCAAAAGAAATTTAAAGTTTTCGAAGTACGTTTTGCTTTAGATGATTCTAAAAATTCGCTTTACCAGAATAACGAATAATAAGTATTTTTAAACACGTATTTTTTACTTCCAAACACGAAACCCCTTTCGAGCGGCCAATTTTCCTGGCCACTGTATAGAAGTTTCACTGTGCGTTTTAAAGAGCGCAAAACACATTCTTGTTGTCCCTTCATGTTCCTTTTACAGCTGCCAACCATCTGATCCGACAATTTCATATGTAAGCAAGGGTGGTCGCTGTAGAGAGGTTTCACTATACATAGAATGAGGAAGAAAGCTCCTTTTTGCTATTTCTCAGGGAATCCATTTTTAAAAGTTGTTTTGAGATTCGAATTATCCCTAATCCAATGAAGTGAAATGAAGTCATTATTTATTTCAGGAACTCAAATCACTCTACCAAACCATTCGGGACTTCCACAAATACAAAAGCGAAAACTCTTACGATGTATTAAAGGAATGCTGCGAACTGGATGATGCCAAAAAGGTTAGTTTTCGTTATGGATGCTAATAATAAATTTCTTAAAATTATGTTTAGAATAGATATTTATTAAATATATATTAAATTAATATTAAATTATAATCAATATATATGAAATGACAGGACGTTATGTTCAAAAGGAAAAAAAAACAATCAATTTTATAATATTTTTGCAAAAACTTCGATTTTAACTATACTATAGCTATTGAAATCCAAATATATTATAAATACAAATATGAACATAGAGATATATGAACAGAGTCACATATATATAAGAGACTATAGACTTAGATAGACTATAATAAGAGATTTAAGACTATAGATAGAGAATTGTATATGAATTAAAACTAACAGTACTTGAAAAAGGCAATCCATGTTTTGGAATTTCAACCATTAAAGGGTCTACCTAGACAATGAACTAGCTTGTCATGTTAAATCACAGTTTGCAGTGCTAACCATCCATGAAGGAATTGTTGAAAAACAGAAGTCTAAAGAACCCTAAATTATAGCAACACTATAAGAAATAAAGAGCTAACATATATCTAAAATAAACATTAAAATGCAGGGTGTTTATAATTGAAGTTGCACATTCAAAAGGCTGTGAAAAAAAAAGCATCGGTCAGAATGACCTGATATTTCTTACGTGAAGCAATGGGAATTTTGTTTTCCGAAAGAAAAAGATAGTTCAAAAGTTGACAGAGAGATGGCACTGTACACGTCATAAGATACTGAAAAACAATTACTTTAAAAGATATGCTAATTTTAAGATGCTAATTAAAAACCGTGACATGTTGTGACATTCTTTGGTCAAAGCCCATCCACCACGACAAGATGGTGACACAGCGGATAGGTAAAAATCAGTTTTTAATTGTCCCTAGGCCAAAAACCGTAGAAAAAGCAAAACTGAAATCGGTTTTTAACTGTGCCTAGGCCAAAAACCGTAGAAAATGCAAAAACGAAATCGGTTTTTAATTTTCAAAGGTCAAAAACCGTAGAAAAAGCAAAAACTTTTGAAACCATCAAGAAAAGGAAGCCGACTATGACTTGCTGCTTAAGTAATGTTCAATATACTGTCCACCGTTTTCTCCTATAAGCTGAAACCGCAAAAGAGCATGTTCCACAACAGACCGGAGAGGTTCGGTTGTGATATTGTGTGATGTGTGTTGCGTAATTCGATTTTTCAACGCAGCTAAGTTCTCAAGCGGACCCCGTACACAAATCTTTTAGGAAACACCACAGCCATAAGACACAGGGGTTCAGGTCAGGTGATCGTGGTCGCCAGGCTGTTGGGAAATGGCGACTGATAATTCTGTCATTTCCAAAATGCAGATTCAACAGCTGCTTCACTGGTGTGGAAATGTGCGGAGGAGCGCCATCTTGCATAAAAACTGTGTATCCACACATCTGCAAGTGTTGCAGTGGTGGAATGAGCTGGTTGTGCAACAAAGATTCATTCACTGTACAGGTTACAGGACCCGAAGGACCAATATCCTCGAAAAATAAAGGGCCAACGAAAAATGCTGCCGTTCCCCGCACCACACTGTGACCTTTTGAGAATGAATAGGCAATGGTTGCATTTGGAAAGGATTCTCTCGTGCCAAAATTCTGTAATTTTGAGTATTGACAGAACCTTGGAGATGGAATTGGGCTTCGACTGTCCACAAAATTTTCTATGCCCATTAGGGTGTCCCAAAAAATGAAAGTCATTTGTTTTCTCCGCATACCCTCTTATTTTTTCCTTTTATGTCAAAACAATTGTAAATAAAGTTTCATGTAATTTGAACCACGGCAACCCGTGCCGACTTGCATCTGAAAGTGTCAGTCAGTACTTGTGTACTGAAACGAGCGAACGCTGACACGTGTTTGTTGCGGACCACACAGCAGATGCAAATGGTAAAGTGAAAACTAATTAAATATTAATTTAATTAGTTTAATTAATGCCGACCTGGTCACTTAGGTGGAGTAAATAAAAAACGGACCGACAAAGTGGAAAGGGCGTGACTTCGAGTTGTCAAAGAAGAAAATCAGCGAATCAAATATGTTTCCGCTTCAAAATCCTCGGCATCATACGAACCATTACAAGAAGATTCCTCTTCGACTTCTAGTGAAAATGTAGATTCAGAAGATTTCCCAATACTGATCGAAAGCACAGAACCTGGGACAAATAAACCAGTAATGAGGAAAGATTTTATTACTCCAAAGTTAGTTGTTGGATTAGACAGGTGTCAGTTACGTATGTCAGTTACGTATGGGAGATTCTGTGTTTAAACTTGAAGTTATTATTGATGCACTTGGATGTAACATTGACGAATTTCCGATAAGCAAGTCTTCAATTCAAAGAATCCAAAGAGAAAAACTGAAGGAACGAGCGGAAAACACAAAAAATGATTTCTCCAGAACGAGGTACTGGATGTAGTAACCTTACATTGGGATGGCAAACTGTTGCCTGCTTTGAGCGCTCGAAAAATCGAAAGAAGAACGCTTGCCTATATTTATTTCATATGGACTTAAAAAGCAACTAATTGCTGTGCCGAGACTGGATAATTCTACAGGCAAGGAACAGGCACAGGCTGTTTGGAAAGCGATCTTAGATTGAAATCTCGAAGACAAAGTCCAAATTCTCTGTTGTGATAGTACGGCTTCGAATACAGGTCGTTTTAATGGTGCTTGTGCGCTCTTCGAGCAAAAATTTGATAGAGAGTTGCTTTTTTCCTCTTGCCGCCATCGTGTATAGAACTGGTATGAAAGGCCGTATTCGAAGTGAAAATTAAAAAAGTGACAACAAGCCCCGATATTCCACTCCTTAAAAAGATCAAAGATAATTGGAAAAACATGGATCCCACTAAAATACAGTGCTATATAGAAACAGCGGAATTGTTCCGACCTTTACCCGAACTTGCAAATTTGCTGTGCTTTCACCGCGCTGAACTTATAAATGTTATGGTCAGATATGACTATCGAGAGTTGATCGAACTTTCTATCGTATTTTTCGGAGGAGATGCAGAAAAAAAATTTAAAATCAAACCTCCATGCGCCAAGCTAGATGGATGGCCCGAGAGATTTACTCCCTTAAACTATCGTTATTTAGTTCTCAGCTGAAATCAAACACCGTGGATAAGGACTGTTATATATCAGTCTGTTTATCGTGACAATCTACGTTAAACCATGGCTTCAAGTCATTTTGGCTGTTAAAGCACCCTACAAAGATTTGTGCCTTATGAAACCTTTGGAAGCTTACGAAAAAGTGAATGAAAGTATCTCGAAAGGTGCTTTACAGAAATTTAGCCAGCAGTTACGGTATTTTACTGACGAAATAGGCACTTTTTGATGATGATGTGGACGAAGAAACAAAATTAAAAATGGTGGCAAATTTACATAGAGAAATTTTCTCGACCCATGAGAAAAGATACGTTCCATCGAAGGAAGAACTTTGTGTTTCATTGTATTGTGAATTTGATAGATTGATTTTGTTGTTTTTTATTTAGTTATATATTTATATCACGCAATTGTGACCTGCTATTTTATTTTTTATAGAAAAAGCATCGATGATTTCATATCAGTCAAAACACAGTCATTGTTTCCTAGAGTCAAAATTGGTGATGATTTTCTCAACGAGAGTTCCCTTTCATGGGCGAATAACGCTTCGTTTCTAGACAAGAAAAAGACAGTCTCAATGCTTAGAGCAGTGAACGAAAAAGAGCGGTAAAAATTATGCTAGACTTTCATGGTTTAAAAACAGTTGAGGAGGAACAAAAAAAAATTTTGTTACGTTGCGGACAAGAACTCATGATGATCTATCCTGACTGAAAAAAAAGCAAACATTGAAACTAAAATATGTACAGTAATGTTTCTTTTACTGTAATAAGGTAATCTATATCTGTTTTGAATAAATTAGTGCCTTTCGTACCAAAGAAATATACATTTTGCAATCTTTCCCTAGTATTCCCCGTACAAGATTTCACGTTCAAGTTTGACCTCAAGTCAGCACGGGTTACCGTTATCTTATTGCAATAATACTTTTTATTTATGTTACTGAGGTAAAATAGAAAAAAAATAGAGGGTATGCGTATTCGATTTTGCAAAAAAAAAATCCCTTGTATCTTGGGACACCCTAATGCCCATGCATTGTCCACTTCCATTCGCAAATGGTCAGCCGGAACCAACTCCTGAATATGCGTCAATTTGAATGGATTTCATTGCAGGATGTTTCGTAAAATTTTACGCACCGTGCTGACAGTCATACCTAAAGTTCAGGAAATTTAACATGTACTGACCGTTTCCAAAGCACTGCTTGACGCTTCCTGCAATGCTGTAGCCACATCCTTTACTGAATGATTTCCTCTCTCTGCCACATTTCGCGTTAAATGAACCCGAATCTTCGTATTTATCAATCCTCTTCTTCAGACCAGAGCCGCTTCTTAAATCCTTTAATGTCCGGAATTTCTTCAATGCAATTTCCGCACAGTCACTGCTCTTGTAAAAACTCTTCACAAGCAGAGCCCGATCCTTCTGTGATAAAGTCTTGACTACCTTCTCAGACGCAGAATAACAGAAACTGCATATTCCCCACCTTTTTATCACAACTTTAATGTGCGGTGCGCATGTCACGTCTTATTGCATCTTAAAATTAGCACATCTTTTAAAGCAATCGTTTTTTAACATCTTAGCATGAGAACAATGCCATCTATTGGTTAACTTTTGAACTATTTTTTTCTTTCGCAAAACAAATTCCAAATGCTTTACGTATACTCAGATGAAATTTCTGGTCATTTTCACCTGTGGTTCTTTTTTCACAGCCTTTTGAACGTGCAACTTTAATTATGATCACCTTGTATATTGCACATTATCAAGTAATTGTACGTAAAGAAAAAATTCAAAATTTGAGAAAAAAAATTTACCATTTTTATAACTAAGAATTAATAAACAAATCTATTAAGTAATCCATGTTATGTGTCATTTCACTACTAAGCAAAAAGTAATGATAGCAGAAAACTAGAATATTATTTTAATTTCTATAACAACAAATATAATAATTAAATAACCAAAAATAAGTTAATATTCAAGAATTCCATTAACAAAACTGAAATGAAAACTGTACAATTGTAATCTATAAAAATAATAAACCTATGTAAAAGATTTTTAATAATGTTTAAAACAGTGGCGCCGTCTATGTTTAGAAAGATAAATAAAAATAAAAAAGCCTGGAAATACATAAATTATAATGATAGAAAATACGAAATTTTAAAATCCATTCGTAGTAACTTAATTTTTTTTTATTTCCATAATCATATAAACTATCTTTAGGAAAATCATACAGCAAAGCATTATTAATAAATTGCTTAATGTTATTAATCCTATTTGTGTTATCTGTAACTAATCTGTCATTTCTATTGATATATTTAATAATTAAATTTTTGTAGATAGATTTGCAGATATTACAATCCCAAAAAGGAAATCTCTTTATTTTCAAATTGAAAGTATTTCTTTTTATCAAAAACATCAGTGCTAATTTTTCTGTCTGAAACTTTTATTTCAATATAAAGAAATTCTGCATATAGTTCATTGTTATTAGCTCTTATTAGTTTCAAATAATCAGGATACAAGTTAATTTGTGGCTTTAGGACTAATTATTCATTAAAAACTATCAAATTATAAATATATCTATACATTAAACAGGAATGATTAGAAATGTTGTCTTTCTCTGACAAATGCAGGTATATAATAGCCAAATTATTGCTAGTTGGTCCACCTTCTAGCCAACCTTTTATCTGATGGTAGAGATTGTTATCAAAATGAATAAAATTAAAACTAATTTAATAAGAGTTTTGCATTTATGAATACCTATAATCTTTATTAAAACAAAATTTTTATCAATTTTGTTTATTGTATTAGCTAAATCATCAATATCTAAACAATTTTCGAAGTCAAAAAGTCTGTACAGTAAAATCGTCAATATCTTTAATGGCATTTAAAATCTCAAAACTCTTATTAATAATTAGTGTACTGTTTTGTTCTCTCAAATTTTCTATAATAGCCTCCAGGTAATTTTTGTTGAATTTTGCCCGATTTCGTATTGAAGCCATTAGTTAGACTTCTAAATTTATTGAAATTTTTAGGAAATTTAAGAGTTAGAAAAGTATGTGGATATTCTATCTCTTCACATTTTAGACTTAGTGTTTTATACAAGGCTTTTAATTCTATTAGCTTCTTTTTTCACTTAATGTAGATTCTATGTATTTCTAACTGTCATTAAAGTGCGCAATAAGTAATTTTCTTTAAAAAAATTTACAAATTATGGCAAAATTACTTGTTGCTTTGTCAACTTCAACAATTACAAAAATCTTTTTGCAGCTCTTTAATTTGTATATATATATATATATATATATATATATATATATATCAAAACCAACATATAAACACAAAATAAAAACTCAAAAACTGTAAAAAAGGACAAAATGGCCGATTCCATCTTTCTTGTCTTTTATTTTATCATAAGTTAAGAAAGAGAAAAAAAGGAAAATAATTACCTCAGCCAGGAATAAGCGCACTAAACTTTAAGTCGCACGAGGAAATGTCGCCAAACCAGTTATTTTCGTTCCCAAACAGAGGAAGGAAAGGATAAAATTCCTTGCTGATAGCCTCTAAGTCACCTCTTCAGATATCGTCGAAAAAGTTTTCAGGAATACCAATTTTTAAGAGTTGATCAAACAAAATTTTTGAATGTCTCGAGTTTGAATTTTCATTTGAACACATATTCGGATTTTTTGCTTTCGGGATAGCGACAAAATTTCTTCGTTTTTTCGTATGTCGTTAGCAGAAAAAAAGCACTGAGTAATATCATAGGACGCCTTCTCTTCCTGACGAGCGGCTCTCCATGATATTTTTCAAATTATAAAATGTTTGTCTTCCTTTTTTGTCCTTTGTTTCATGTGTTTTTGAATTTTTGTCTTTTGTCTCTTGTTTGTTTTGATATATATGTAAGAGAAGAGTATATATATATATAGTTTTTGTCTTGTGTTTCTAAGTTTGTTTTGATATATATATATTATTGGATTGTTTGGCCACTTTGGTTGCTGTATTTTCAAATTAGGATTGGCTTTTAAAGTTTGCCTATGGTTAATTATTTTTACAAAAAGTTTTATGTCGTGTTCTTTTTGTATTTTAAGTAAATGATTATAGATAAGTAGTTTTATTTAGTTCTAATAATTCGGTATATTTCAAAGCTAGTGACTGTTTGTGTAAATAACTAAATACACATTTGACGTTTTTATTTAATATATATGCTCAGAGTGTCCGATAAAGTCGTTCTACCCCGCATTCACATGAGAATGGCGAAAACTATTGCAACAAACATGGTGTATAGGTAGTGTAAAGTCACCATGCGCTACACTGGAATATCGGTTCCAGCGGCACCTGGCGGCAAAGGACTGAGTTAGAGTTCGTATCTCGAGAAGAGTACAAAATAGAGGGAACATATTAATTGCAAAGTTGTAGAGAGTTAATCGATTTAATACAACAAATGCCTTGTGCACCTTGAAACGAAGAACAGACGCTTAAAATGCACATAAGCTTTTTCGTGATTTCCGAAACTGTGATGCCTCAAGAAGGATTAAATGGAGAAAAACAATTAAATATCAAAAAACACCTTTATTTTACGATCCACTACGCTTCGCCGACATTGCCAGCTGAGGGCCCAGATAGCACGTAAGTTTGCAGCAAGTTTGATTTTGACTTAATATTCCCTTGTCACGGCAAAATTTGACGCGTCAAACTTGAAACGAACTTGTAGCAAGTTCGTTGTGACAATTAGCGCTACCCTCGCTTGCAACGCATTTGCTGCAAGTTCGATGTGACAAATAGCGCCACCTCTCTTGCAAATCAAACTTGCAGCAAGTTTGCAAAACAAGCTTCATGCAAAGACAGCACAAAGAGATAATTATCTTTGTCTCTGTTTTAAAAAAACATCCGATTTTTAATAGCATCTCCTAGACCGTCCTTCTTTTCATTAATTCAATAAATCAATGATAATTTGTAAAAAAAATAACTTAATAATTTTGAAGCATTTTCCATCTTTTTACTCTATATATCACTCGCATTTTAAAGAAAACTATATCGCCTCTATCTTAATGTTGAAATTTTAACGTTTATAAACAAAATTAAATCTAAAAAACAGTCAATGTTTGTTGAAAAATAATAACTTAGACATTTTGTCCTATTTTAAAGTAATTACTTTTGAACTCTAATTTCATAATTTATTCTACTAGCAAAACGTAGTTATTAGCGAAAATCGATCTCTCTTTGACTTCAAATCATATTCTCAACTCAAGAAATTAATGAAATCAAGAGAATAGTTTAAAATAAATCGTTTACGAATGGAACGATGTATTAGCGAAATCTATTTTCTCCTCTCAGAGTTTAACTGGCCCAGTGGTTACCGCAGCAGCTTCCGAACCGGTAGGTCGCGAGTTCTATCCTGGGTTGCGTTCGTACTCTGTTTTTGCTATAATTTGCAATGAGTTTGCAATGCAAGCCTGCTGCAAGTTCGTCCTATGGTGACTTCGAGGTCTGCGTTAACTTGCTGCAAGCTTGTTTCACACTTGTACACTTGTCGTGACAAATTTGCAGAAAGCTTGCAGACTTGCAGTGCAAGTCTGCTCCAAATTTGCTGCAAACTAAAATTGCTATCTGGGGGGTCCCACTGACACATGTAAACCTACTGGCGCTTGCACACACGCCGATTTCTTTCGTCCGATTTCTTGCAGGTGTTTCCAGTAGAACATATAATTCTTCTGACACTTGCACACCAACCGATTTCAGCCGATCGACTTCGCTCTCGTGGCGAAATAAAGAAATTAGTAACAGTTTTAAAAAAATATTTAACAATATTTTTAGGGGTATTTCTTTTCTTTATTGTTATTTTCAGTATAAGGATGAGAAAATTACTTATACGCAAACAAATTTTTAAGGGATAATTAAGAAAATGATTATCAGTGGCGGATTAATCTTGTTAAAAGACCAAGCGCTGGAACATTTAGGGGTCTCTGTAAATATATATATGCTTTTTTACATTTTAAGAAGTAGGTTTTTCTAATTTTAAAACAATATTAATGATTCCGCATACATTCCATAATTTTATTCCTATTTTTAATTACATTTTTACTTGCTATATTATTTATTTTTAACTATCTTAATAAACCTTCGTTGAATAATTGCAATTCTTTAAAGTTCGTGATAGTTAATTAAACATAATTTCCTAATGGATTTTCATCCAACATAATTCGTTTTAAAATAAGAATAATTCTTGAAACAATTTTAATCTCCGACAGCCTTAAAAATAAATTGAAATTTGCTGTTTTCACCTTGGTTTCTCCCTTAGTTTTGATTTATTAACGCAATAAATGGAAATTAAAATTTTTTCGAATGTTGAAGTGATTTCTTTCCACAGTGTTAGATTATTATCACAAGAAATTTTAATATTAACACATTATAATTTTGTTATATTGCCAAGTCAATTTTTAAGCTGTCGCCCTACGTTGCGAACCCATTTTCTGCCAAAAATCAAAAACGT
Organism: Araneus ventricosus; assembly: GCA_013235015.1. NCBI lineage: Eukaryota > Metazoa > Arthropoda > Arachnida > Araneae > Araneidae > Araneus > Araneus ventricosus. The sequence continues at coordinate 147,018 of BGPR01002455.1, read as the reverse complement.
TTTTTTTGTTTCACCTCATTTTTATTTCTAAATGTAATCCCAAAACTTATTTTATTTTACTAGAACAATAATCGGAAATGAAATTAGAATCCTTTTAGTAAAAGTTAATAGCTGAAAAGGGAAAACTAAACAAGCATTTGTTTTGACAACAGTATTTTTGTACAAGAATGTACAAAAGGGCACAACAAGGAAGCGTTTTTCATTGTTCTAACTTAATGTTTATTTTTTTTAGTTGCAATTAAAAGTTGGATTAGTTTGAATTAACCGCTTCGGCGAACAGCTTGTTCGACGGGAATATGATTTCAATTGAATCTTGCATAATTTTATATTCATGGCTGCTTTAACAACGTAATTTTTAACTTCAGATTGTGGTGTATTATTTAACCCATGTTCTGTTAGTGGTCTTGCACCTATTTTATTCATTATTTACATAATGTACCTAATGGAGTCAAATAACTGGCCGTACCATATGACATGAAATCCCAAAACTTCTTTTATTTTACTAAAACGATAATCGGAAATGAAATTTCAAACATTTTAGTAAAACTTAGTAGCTGAAAATGGAAAACTAAACAAGTATTTGTTTTTCATTGCTTTCATTTAATAATTCACTTAATATTGATTTCTGTTTACTTGCAATTTAGTTTAGTTTCAAGAACTAAATAACACTTAAACCTTGTAATTAATTGATGAGCCAATATAGGCTTTTGAGGCAATGTGCCTGAATTTCGTATAATGTAAACTGTCGCTTTATATGACGTTCAACAAATATTGAGAATTTCATAAACTTAAAAATTAATTTAATACTTAGAAATTATGTATGAATTTTATCAGTTATATTTGACTATATTCCTATGTTAATATTGGCAGTTGTTAGTATTCATATTGTTTTGGTTTTAAACTATTTATAGTATAGTTAATTCGAAGTGTTTGCAAAAATATTCTAAATTGATTATTGTTTTCCTTTTGAACATAAAGTTTTGTCAGTATATATATATAATATATACTCAATGCGCAGTACTCGGTGTTTTTGTACTCTGTGGGGATAGATTTAAATCGTCAGACAGTGACCCCATGTTTCGAAAATCTTTTGCTCAGGAATTCTCTGGCAGGAAATTTTTATATTTACCATCTTTTGGGGGCCATAACAAAGAGAATTTTTTTCAAAAAAAGATCCTAATGTGCGTTGTTTAACTTGCCTTAAGCAGTAACCCTTGCACGGATTCAAGCTGTTGTTAGTCCTTTTTTCTTTTTTCTGTTTTATATTTGTGTTAATTTTCTGTGTTTCATATTATATTTTATTCTAGGTATTAGGAATTCGGATTTTTAGCTTCCGGTTTCTTTGAAATCGACATCTTTGTATATATCTTTTAATCCAGAAATTTTCCATTTTCACTTTTGGTGCTTTTTTGGGGGGGATAGCGACGTTATTTTACGATTTTTCGTATGTCCTTGAGCAGAAAATAGCACTTATTAATATCTTTGGCGGGCCTCCCCTCCTGATGAGCGGCTGTCTTTGTCTATTTGTTTCTTGTAAATATATATATATATATATATATATAACCTCTTGTATATGTGCATTCAATACAAAATAAACAAAAAATATCAAAAATTCAATTCAAAAACAAAAAAATTATTAATTAAAAAATATGAATTAAGATCCTATAAATAAAAGTGCAAAACACATGCAACTTGCACATGTAAACTAAAACAATGAATATATATTTGGGCGATCATCATTAAGCTTAGTGATTGGTTCTATAAATGAATACACAGTTCTTCAAACTAAAGTATTATATTGTCAATAGTAAGTTACATTATTATACTGAGCAATATTTGCAACTATGTACAATTAAAGTAGTTCTAGTTCGTCATATGATAAGGGTGACGCTCGTTATCATCGTATATCGTCGTTCAAACCGTCAAATTATCTAATCTTAGGGTCTTGCGAAGAAAAACCTTCGTTCATACTTCTCGTACTGCGTTCCATCTCGTCTTCTGTTCTCTTCAGGTTAATGCTCTGAAGCCATATATAAATACATATATATATATCAAAAGATACAAGACAGAAAAGACAAAAATTCAAAAACATACAAGAAACAATGGCCAAAAGAAAAAAAGACAAAAATTTTAATAAAAAAATATCTTGATATATATATCCGAAATGAAAATCATCAGAATTATCTATAATGCAATGCAATAGTTTAAATTTTTTTGAATATACAAACTATAAAATATTATCGAAGAAATAAAAATCTTAAATCTTATAATCTCAATAAATAAAAATGCTAAATATATGCTAAGAGCATATGGAGTATTAAAACATGTATATTAACTCTTGCAAATGCAAAAATTATTGAAAAAGACAAACCAGAAATTTGGAGTTTTCAACAGTTAAAATGGTTGCACAGCTTTGGATGTGCTAATAGCCGGTTAAATCGATTTTGTTATATATATACATATATATATATATAACAAATAATATATATATATATATATATACAAAAACAAACGCTAAGATTAAAGACATTCTAATACAAAATGAGCGATAACCCTCAAAAAATTAGTAATTGAACCGAATTTTTTTTTCTTTTAATGGATCGGAATTTAAATGATATAAGTTCTTTTTTCCCCAATATTAGTAAATTTTTCGAAATTCATTTCAAACACAATTTTTAACAGAGCTTTCTATTATTGTAATTAAATTCAAACCGAATTTTTGTTTTATAAAATCCTTCATTTCCGTGATTCTGCCACTGTTAAAGTTATAAAAAATCTTGTTTTCTTTGAATATTAACAGAAAGGCAAAATTTCATTTCCATGTACATTTTTCAATATGTTTACACACCAATTCAATGTTGTAAGTTAATAACTATCCCTATGCGAAACTTCATTTAATTTTGACAAACTTTTAAATTATCCTAATAAGTGTGTAAAGTCATTCAAGGTTATTGAGACCGGTTCCGAAGTAAGAAGATCTGATGAGAAAAAGGAGGAACACTACCTGAAGTTTTACCGATTAATGCACATAAGAACCAAAAAGAAGAGAATGTTTCTTTAGATGATGGTAATAAAACCATGACATTAAAGAGCTTCTCTTGTCGACGTAGTAATGACGGGGAAGGAAATGTGAAGTTCTGGGGATTGTTAGACTCATGCCAGACGGTTCAAAGTGTGGAGAAAAAAGGAGGTGCTGGCCGAAAGTCCAGACGACACGGTAGAGGTCAAACGAAAAAAAATGAAAGAAAGATGCTGCTGCGAAACACTGTTTAGTCAAGTTTAAATTTTTACAAGTTCATAGACTCAAAAATATTTTCAACCCCATCAACTCCGGGCATATCAACTAGTATAGATATATATTTAAGTATGATTTTATTTGACAAGGGAAAATCTTTTCTCTATAATAAACTATAAATGATTCACCCAGTGACATTCACAGTTGTTTATTTCCAATTATAACCTTTCCTTTTTTCGTCGGGCAAACGTACAGAAATGAAGAACAGTAATCGTAAAAAATGTCACGTCAAGATCTTCATGAATTTAGATATTTTAGACATTATTGAGGCAGAGAAAATGCAACTGTGTTCGTATGTGTGTTCACATGTAATACCGATAGCTAATAAAAAAGGGTGAGAATGATGCACTAAACATAATGATGCCAATTTTCATATTTAACGGCAGTCAAAACAAAGAACCATGACGATCGTAATATTCGTGGGAGTACAGAAAATAATATTACACAGCGTGTATCAAAATATAATTGTAAGGTACTTTTGTAGGAGCGTTATGAGATTGTTTAATAACGTACTACCTCTCAAATGACTCATTCACCATTAGTTATTAATTTACGAAATATTACTTAATAGTTTCAATTTTTTTTAAATAACTGTTCTTTGTTAAAGATTGTAGTAAAAATGTATTTTGGCATCTAAATTTTATTTTTGTATTTAAATCACAAATCATGTATTGACATATTTTTGTATTTCTGATTTACATCCAGATGCCTATTCTAAATCAGTGAATGCTTCCATGGCCTATGAGAAGGTAAGAAATGCGATATTGAAGCCTTATTTCAAATTTAAATTATTTAAATGATTCTGTTGAAAACTATATCGTGGAAGAAACTGCCAACGGTTTGATCGAAAGGTAGAACCTTTTACTTTGGATGATAAACGCTATTTTTTATTACTATTTTAATTTGAGTAGCTAAGTTGTGGCACCAGTAAGATATTTTTCTGTTTAGAGATATAACTGAGATTTAAAAAATAATAATTTAATTGATAGTGAGATATACAGGCGTCCACTCCAATAGTGGCGCAATAGCTAATTTCGGACCCTTTAGAGATAGGCATACACTTCTAATATTAAAATGTTTTAAATCGCGTAAAGAATTATATTTTAGGCTGATTGAATGAGCAAATGCAGTGATGAAAAACTGCAAAGTCTAAATTTTCTTGAGCCTCCCGGTCCTGTTATTCTCATTTAGTAAAATATTCTTGATACGCTAGCATATTAAACAAAAATGCTCCCCCCCCCTTCTGCGACTGAAACTGTACGAGCTATGGAGCTTTTAATTTCACTATTTTAAAGGAATTAACGAAAGCCTCAAACAAGGGCTGTCGGTTGATCTGCGGAAACTTCCTCGGCACAGCCATTGAAATTATCTAAAATATTCCGAAATAGTAATATTCGAATCTTCTCAAATTGCTCTGCTTTAGTCGTAGAAGAGAAAGAATAAATGTTATGTATTCTAATTTCTTCAGCAGTACTTTTACTGTATAAACATATTTACTCAAAAAAATATAGAATATAATTTTTTTATCTTCGTTTAAAGACAGTTTCTAATTACAAGTGTATGCTTATCTCAGGCGGTTAAGAGGTTTGCTGTAAGACTGCAAGTAGAGTGGTTTCTGTATATTTCAAAGTGCTTGCGATAAAATAAATGCATTTTATCACACAAGCTGTAGTAATTTGTGAGAGCTGTGTCTTTTACATATTCATAAAAAGAAATATTCGCTAGGTTCCTTTTATACCTTATGAAAGAAATTTGAAATGACATTCATGGATAGAAACAGGCATTGCAAAAAGAGAAATAAAAAATTATTTTTTCTTTTCATTTTATTAAATAGAACACATATTTTCCCATGATTATAAAAAAAAATATGAGTTATAGTGAATTTTGAAAATTTTTCCCAAATCAATAAATTCTACACTATAAAATGATGCACATTTGTATCACTAACATTTCTCTGTTTTTAATTTAGTTCTGTTTAGCTCTTCCAGAAATTAATGTAATAAATTTCTTGTTTTCCCTTAAATTGAAGTAGCACAAACTTTTATTACACTCATTTACATCGATATACTTTTCGCCGTAGTATGCCCTCGAATTTTGAACCGTAAAGGTTTCCTGTCAATTGAATGGCCATACCCAGAAAGAAAACATCGATATACTGTAGTTGTGCAAGATGCAGGAATATATCGGCTGCAATGCTAACTAGGGATATTCATATATCCTTGTATATTCAAATTATTGTTTTTAAATTTTAATATAATTCTTCGACGGCTTATTGTCATATATTTCGTTTGTTTCGTATAGTTTGGTTGAAATCTCTGCAAGATATAAGAAAAGAACATACGGTGAAATTTGGGACTTTTAAAGAAAGCCTTTGTATATTCCTGAAAATACGTCCTTTTTTTCTGAAAATTCACGTAAGTGCATAGGGCAGCATCAATGGATTTCACACAGGAGACAAAATTGAAAGTTGCAAATCATTGTCAGCTTTCTGTGAAACGGGTTTATCCCAAATCATTTCCTTCTTTATAACATTCTGGAGAATCTCCTAAATGCCCTTGAGACAGAATCTTCATTGTAAAATGTGAATTCCTACTATTTTACGTTACAGGATACTCCAGAACTGACTGTCAGAACCATTCTATCCATATTAACTATAAATATTTCTCTTCTTACGTATTTTGCTTAACTTTTGGACACGTGCTATATGTGTGCAAAGAAAGAAATTGAAATTTCTCTAATAATCCATATATATTACCATGGACTACTCTTTTACTCATTACGAAATCTCTCAAACAATGAGGCCTAGAAACTTGAAATTTGACAGGTGATTGCTTTTTAGGTTCTCACTGAGAAAGGATTTTTTGAAATTTTAATTAATTAAAATTAACTTAAATTTTAAATTTTTTTCCGCAATGACTTCGGAGCATCTTGCTGCACAAAAATCATTTTAACTTTATCTTACAGTTTAAAAAATTAGCTTCTCATGCGACGTTCTGTTCAATTTAAGTAAATTTTTGAAAATGCTTTCAAACACAATTTCCAGCAGCAAGTGTGTGTTGGTGCTCTATAGGACAGACCGCTGGATCTAGAGCTACGAAATTTGGCACAAACATATTTTAGAGGGTCGGAATGTGAACCTTGTAGCCCGTTTTTAAAAATTTAGGTAGAATTTTAATTAATTAGAAATTAAGTGAAAATTTGGTGCTTTTCCTTAACTTCCGTAAATATCACAGCAGATAAATTATTTTTACACCATCTGGAAAATGGAAAAAATTACCTTTCCAATTATATCAATTGGAAAGGTAATAATTTCTCGAATTTTACAAGAATACTCTACATTGCCGCAACGAAACTCGAAACATTGCCATTGTTTAAACAAATATTTATTTGCCTATTTCTCTTTCTTTATTGTAATCTGAAATAATATCCTAATATATTCTGCTTTCATATTTCAAATTTTTGTGAAATCTGTAAACAAAGCTCTCCAAGATATCTTTTTACTCACATTAAGAAATCTGTCCATTAAGCTGAATGGTTATGGTTGCTATGTTTTTATTCTTTTCTCAGCATGTCTTAATCCAGCTAACATGCCGCTAGCCATAAAATGTGTTGCGTCATTTTAATGTCAAAATCGAATGCATGTTTTCAAGAGGATTAAGAAAGTGAAGATAGTGCAGACAACATGGAATTAGAGGTTACATGAAATGGTCAGTTATTTGACTGTACTAGGAACATTTATGTAGACAGTGAACAGAAGAAGTCCAAGGTCTCTAAAAAATCATGGGTTATTTATCTACCACAATCTGAAGCTTAAAATTACGTTATTAAGAAAACCATGAATATAAAATGATACAAGATTTAATTGAAATCATTTTCTTATCGAACAAGCTGGTCGCCGAAGGCTGCTAGTAATATTATAAAGATGAAACTTCTCTATTAATCTCTACTAATAATAAAGAGGAATGTGTGTGTGTTGGCGCTCTACAGGACACACCACTGGACCTAGAGCTACGAAATTTGAAACGAAACTTCTTTGAAGAGTGGAAATGTGCACCTCGGAGTCCCTTTTTGAAATATTAATTAATTAAAAATAAAGCGAAATTTTCGCGTTTTTCCTTAATAACATCCGAAAACATTACAGCACAAAAATTATTTTTACGCCATCTGGAAAGTGCAAAAAATAACCTTTCCAATTATATCAATTAATTTCCTGTACAATGTTTAATCGAATTTTAATAAATTTTTAAATATATTTTTTGACATAATTTAAAACAATACTCTTCATTGCTGCAAAGAAACTCAAAACATTGTCATTGTTCAGAATATTTAATTGCGTATTTCTCTTTCATTGTGGAAAGTTGAGGTAATATACTAATATAATTTGCTAATATATTTTATTTGGTTAAATTTTTTGTGGAATCAGTAAATCAAAAACTCTGAAACATTAGAAATACGAATTTTAATTCAGCTAAATATGAACATTTGCGTTTTGATGTTCAGATCTCCATTGTCCTTTGTTTGGGAAAGTTTCGGGTTATGAGAAACTATGTTTTGAGTAATGCTAGCTTCTTACAGAAAAATGTCACAATTATCATCTTGAATCCATTTCAAATAGCTCTCAGCCCTTTAAAAAGTGGACTAGAATGGATTCCTTGCTTGTTTTTGGTTATAATCGATTAACTCTGAGTTTATTTTTACTTTTTGGCTTTTATGATCTTGATTTCCTTAACTCAGCTAACATGCCGCTGGCCATAAAACTTGTTTCGCCATTTTAATGTTAAAAACAAATGCATATTTTGCAAGAGGAATAATGAAGTGAATATGGCGCTTACAACTTGCAATTTGATGTTATTTGATATGATCAGTTATTTGACTCAATTAGGGACTTTTATAAAAAAAAATGAACAAAACAGTTGCAAGGCCATTAAAAGAACATGGGTTAAATATCTACTGAGATCTGCTTACGTTGTTAAGAGAAATATAAATATAAATTTATTCGAGATGCAATTGAAATTATATTCTCTGCGAACAAACTGGTCGCAAAAGGCGGCTAGTAATATTATAAATATATAATTTCTCCAAATACTTCTATAGGAATATACAATTTTTTTAAAGGAAGATTGATTTCTTTTCTAAAATTATTTTTTTGATTGAATGATTTGATAAGTACAATTAAATGAAATTTGAAATTCAAAAATTAAGTTAAACAGAAAAAATAGAAAAAGTAAACATTATTAATAATGACAACAATACACCTTTTATGCGCGCTAACGCAGCAGCATTAAGTGATTTAATCATCAGAATATTCCAAAAATTTATAAACAGAAATACAAGTATTTAAAAACAGAAATTATCACATAATTAAAACACAAATAAGAAAAATTAGAAAGTAATAAATACAAATAGAATGAAAGCAAAATGTAAGAAAAATGAAAAAAAAAAAATAGATTGGCGATACTTCGTCAGAGGCCACACGCCATGTAGTACATTGTAGTTCTCAACAGGACAAATTTTCTGTATAAAGGAACGACCATTAGTCAAAAATTATTCCCTTATGTGGCCTGAATTTGTCCAACATCTGAATATAGAATAAAAGAAAAATGAAAAACTTAACAAATTCCTTTAAAACAAAAACAATAATGTGACAGAAACAAAATGTAAAAATTCACCCTCTTTCAAAACAGACGCTCTAGACAAAGAAAGCCAAAAAACATCTAGAGGCAAGCCCCTAGCTCCATCTATTTAGAAGAATTCGAACTACACTCCAGAAGAACAGAAACTCTTAAAACTATTTTTTAATAATTTATTAATTTTTGGGAAGTAACCAGAATATCCGTTATCTTTTAAAATATTATTTTAAATTATCTAAAGCCTTGACAAAAGTGTATTGGTTATCACAAATATTTTAATCCTATTAATTTGAGAAAAGATAGAATTTTTTTTAAATTTTAATTTGAAGACATATATGAAAATCGCAGAGTGTACTAGCCTTGAACTTAAATTCTTTTCTTTTATCTTAAATTCCGAAGAGACTCCTGAATTTAGAATTTTAATTTCCATATCGAAAAAATTACATTTGGTCAATTTATTATTATTTTTGTTTAATTTGAGCTTTTCTGGATAGAAGTTATAAATGGAATTAACATTATCATAATTGAACACTAAAAGGTCAACAATAAAACGAAATCCGAAAACAAGTTCATTCTTAATTAATTCTGTCTCAAATGAGTGAAGAAATATATTGGCCAATGCACTGGAGAAACAACAACCCATAGGAATTCCAAACACTTGCGTATAGTAGTTAATTCCATTAAATAAATAATTTTCACAAATATTAGCTCTGCAAATTTATAACCATTTATATTTATCAATGAAATCAGTATTTAGGTATTAATCATATACATTTGAGCGCACTTCAATTAATTTATTGTGTGGGAGACTAATCAATGTTTACTTTTTCTATTTTTTTCTTCTTTTTCTATTTTTGAAGTTCTAATTTTGTTTTCCTGTATTTTATCAGAAGCAGCTGCATGTGCGCCTTTCTGTATAATGCAAAAATAATTTTAATTAATTTTTAATTTAATTTCTATTAATATTTAATTTAAATTTGGTTAAATTTGATCAATTATAACAATTAAATGAATACATTTTGTAATGGAGTATTCTGTTTCAATTTCTTTTACATGAATGATTTGATAATATATATATATATAAATTTTATTCGAAAATGATTTTAAAAATATTGAAGAATTATCGACAATTGATCATGATCAAGTGACTCACAAAGAAAAAAAAACTACTGAACATGAAGTACAAACAGTGCGAAGTCGTATAACTCGTATGCTTAGTTTGGGAGATTTGAACGTGAAATAATTTTCTTGACTATTTAAAAAGTACTATATTTTTTCAAGATGAATTAAATAAGTGTCAATGCATTTGTATAATATTTTCGTAGAGCAGAAAAACGAAAAAAATCACAGCAACGCATAACATATTCTAATTCTATACACGGCCAACTGATTGCGCTTTTTATTTTACAGAAAGTCTGTGATGACGAAAGCAAGAAAGGAGCGTGCTCGAGGATTACAGAGAAATTAGTAAGATATATATATCTCTCTATCTCTCTTTGCATATATATATATATATTATTGTTAAATACTCCAATAATTTAATTGTTAAATACTCCAAATATTTGGATTGCCTTTTTTCAATAGTTTTGATTGCAACAAAGTTCGTTTACATGTTAACATTTACGTATTTAAACTTACCATTTGCTCTTAGTATCTATGGTATTTTCAATTTTTTAGATTATATTTTAGATTTGGTTATATTGAAAATTAAGTTTTTCCATGGATAAGTTAGAGTTTTTTCACTTGCTGCTTGCATGCATTATGGAATATTATTTATAGGATCATAATTAAAATTTGTTTAATTAATAAACTGTTTGTTTTTGCATTGCATTTTTGATATAATTTGTTTACTTTGTTCTGAATGTTCTTTGCACTTTAGTTCATAGGATCATAATTTAAATTTTAAGATATTAATAAAATTTTAGTTTTTGAATTGCATTTTCATATGCCTTGTTTACATATTCATATATGTATAAGAAGCTAATTTAAATTATGATCCTATGAACTAAAGTGCAAAGAACATTCAGAA
>BGPR01002455.1:95525-131064 GCA_013235015.1 Araneus ventricosus | reverse complement strand
GTTGGTAAAAACGTACCTACGCTCATCAAGGTTTAGTGAAATCCATACGGAACGAATTCAAAATATCCTAACACTTTCAGCACACATTTTTAGCTAATGAAACTAAAAGAACACTGCCTTTATTCCGAAAGTTAGGACAGACCAAGAAGCCAATTATGAATGAAGTAACAAGAATTCGAAAATTGTACGTATTAGAAATTAAATTATAAATAAGGCTTTTCATATTAATTAAATTTGAATGAACATTCTTGCAATCCAGAGGAATGTTTCGATATAAGGAATTCTTTAGTTAAAATTGCTGCAAAAAAGTTTCTGCGAAGCAAATATCTTCAAAATTTTCGCAACTGCCAATATTCTGTACCATGATTCATAGTTTAAGAAGCCTCCATTTCGAATAAAACATGGTTTGCTTCAAGGAACATAATTTCTGAAAGAATATTAATAAGTATATTCCCATTTTAAAATATCACAACGCACCTTTAGAGAGATGTAATAAAATAAATATTTCTTTTTTTATCTTGGCAATACCCGTTACTACATACAACATCAGAACTTGAAGTCTTCTTTTTAACATCCAAAAATTAGTAAAATATTTTCTGACGCACATAATACGAATGGAGATTGGTTATATGCAGCTGTTTTGATTTCAAAGGGCAAGGATTTTTTTACCGTCATACTAGCATCAAGGTCAATGTTTTTAATCTTTCCGCTGGAAAGAAAAGAAGAAGAATGGTTTTTAAGTAATTTTTAATGATAATAATAAATAGTATTCGCTTATTCTTATTTTCATATTAAATTATACTATATAAATTTCCCTTGTTAATTGCTAAGAAAATTATTTTATATTGTTATTTTATTATTCAAGCGAAGGTGTATGAATCTTTATAAATGTAGTGAGAAATACAACAAAAGGAAATGGAAAACAAATTTTGAGTTTTAATTTTTTATTAAAATAAATTTGTTAAAATATTAACCTATTAGAAGAGAAAAAAATGCTTTTTCGATTAAATATAAAATTACTCAAAGTTATTAGAGAAAGGCAAGAAAAGTAAGTTGTACAAATAGGCATCACTCCTCAGTGAAGTTTTCTTTAAAAGTTACAGCAACCCCAGATTACATAACACGAGCACCCACTGCCTAGGACATACCTATTGCCCTTTGTCGTCATATGAAAGGTACTAAAATATACGAAGCCATCCTTTCGAAAGGTGCGCCTGCATTATAGTGCCATAAGCGACCTTTAGTTCTTTTGGGTACTTTTTTTGTCTCCGCAAGCGTGGCATTCTCTGCACCAGTTTTCGATGTCGGCGCAAATACGATCCCAACAAAATCGCTCTTGGGTTTTTCTCAAACATTTCATAACTGCAAAATGCCATCAAATCGCGCTGTCATAAGTCTCTCGCAGAACTTCTTGAATTTTTCTTCTCGTCAGGATTAGTTGTCATCGACAAGAGCATCCGGACTCACTCTCCCACTTACGATACAAAACACCATCCTTAAGATGTAAGGAGTCCCAAAGAGTCCAGTATCGTTTTCCTGAAGGGTTCTCCGGAGCGATTTCTTGCCAACATGGACGAATTTAATTTCATCTCCATTATTGGTTTAATAACAGGATCTTCCAGTGTTGTCTTTTGGATTTCACTTGAAGACCAGGCATACACAGTTGCGTTGTTAAAACTTTCACAGAAATGTCTGCTTCCATTCCGAACTTTTCTCGGCATTCGTACAATATTTTCAGCTCTCTTTACAGCTTCTTCGAGACAGGGTATCTGCATTCCCGTGAGTGTTTCCTTTGCGATGATGGATTTCCTAAGTCATGCTGCTAAAGTCTTCGGATCCAGCGAGCTATCTGGAGTTCATGTTCCTTAAAATTCAAAAGCCATCTAAAGGAAGCATGATCGGTCCGGAGAAAAAATATTCGTTCATAGAGATAGCGATGGAAATGCTCTATTGATTTCACAATAGCTTTTAATTCTTTAGGCATGACACAATAATTTCTTTCTGGCTTCCACAAGCTCTTGCTGAATTAAGCGATGATACGTTTCTCGTTTCCAATTTTCTTTTCTGAGAATTCGCGGCTCCTATTTCTTCATTACTAGCATCTGTATCCTAGATAAACTCTTTGTCAGTCCGGTAATAGGTCAATACAAGGGAAGATGTCAAAGGCTGCTTTAGACTATTGAAAGATTTATCTCATTCTTCGGTCCAATTAAGTTTGACCTATCTTCCGTTAATTTATGTAGGGCTCTTTCTATTGCGGACAAATTTGTTTCAAAATGACGGCAATAGGTTCACAGTCCAAGGAAACTTCGTATATCGTGTACTATCTCTGAACGAGGCCAATCAAGTACAGCCTTAACTTTTTTAGGTTCGGTTTTACCTCTGTCTGCAGAAATAAATTGTCCAATATAATAAAACACCTTTCGGAGGAATCTGCATTTCTGTGGACTTAGCTTGAGGTTAGCTTTCTGCAGTCTTTGGAATAATTTACGAATATTTTTCAGATGTTCGGATATTGATGATCTGTTGCAACTATCGCCGATGAGACATTTCGGAGCAATTACCGATGAGAATACATGCCTATCCGATAAGAATCCATTCATCGGCGTATTATTGTGTGATCGGGTTTTGATGAAAGTCCTTTCAATGGCCGATGACATTTTGCTACTATGGTTAACTTATCATTATGTTTCAAATGAAATACACATTGATCACTCTTAGTATTGTTTAATCCAAAATCATGCAAAATTTCATTTAATCTAGAAGACCAACAACGGCCACTTTCTTTGAGTTAATGAAGAGGTTTTTTTAGTTTACAAACCACGTTATTCGTTTTAATCTTACAGCCGTTAAGCTTTCAGATTGCTACGTTTAACGACATTGCCAAGCTGAAAGAGAAGGTTTTCCTCCAAGTTGCCAGGTTTTGGACAAAAGAGTTTCAACCCCCCTTTTGTGGTCTTAAATTGCCAGAGCGCTTCTCCGGTGGTGGAGGCTGTCTTTTCTTTATCGGATACGGTCGGATCTCCACTTGCTAGTATCCTCTTTTCAAATCCAATGTCGAAATCCATTTGCTCCCGTTCAAAGCATCCAGGGTGTCGTCTAAACGTGGTAGAGGATTACTGTCCTTTATCGCAATCTCATTAAACTTCCTGTAGTCCTGGTTCTAATTTCCATAATATTCATAAATTAAATTCTAAAAAGCAGGCAATGATTAAAATAAGAGGAACGTCGATCTATCTTTCTTCTTAACAAGCACAATAGGCGAAGCCTAAGGTCCTGACGATTCTTCTATTATTCCGGTTTCCACAATCTCTTTAACTAGGCGCTCCGCTTCCTCTTTCTTTGGAAGAGGCAATCGTCATGGATATTGTTTTTTGGTGCATGATTACTTGCAATAATTCTATGTTGAGTCATATTGCAATGGCCGACATCAAAGTCACTGGTAGAATACAAGTTCTGAAATTATTGAAGCAATTTCCTTACTGCTGTTCGCTGCTCTTCATTAAGCCCCTCAAAATTCTTCAAGATTGACGGGAGATGCTGTGCTTCGGAAAATTCTTGAGGACGAGCGACGATATCAACCACTGGTTCACAACTTGCAATAACAGCTCCTTTGTCAATGGTCTTGGGTTTATTATCTAGATTCAGAACACGAACGGAGATGGCTTCCTTTTTAAATCATCGAGTGTGGCCGCCAGAAGGACACCTGTCTTTGAGACATGAATAGAAAAGTCCTGGCATATTTGAATTACACAGAAACTTCAGGAATTTCTAGTATAAGACATTCTGATCTCTCGGGAACTATAGTTCTCTCTTTGGCCAATGCAGAGAATACCTTAAAATGCTCTGAATCGACACAAAAGAAGGGAATTTCCTCTTCTCTTGTCCGTATTTTATTCCTGTCTAGGTCTAAAGTGATGTTAAACTTTTGAAGAATATCCAGGACGAGAAAAGAGGAATCAGTAATATCAGTTACGTAAATTCTGTGTCCGAATTTCCTTAATATATTTAGTTGATGCGTCCAGTTTGCCGTGTATCTCTGCTTTCTCACCAAAAGCGGTTTTTAATGAAATGTTAACCCTCCAGCCGTTACGCTTTCAGATTAATACGTTTAACGAAATTGTCACGCTGAAAGACAAGGTTTTTATCCAAGTTTCAGGTTTTGGACAAAAGAGTTTGAATCCCCTTTTGTGGTCATTTGCGCGCCGTAGGGGGTATTAGACCTGTTATCATGAGGCAGAGACTGATGATTTCTAACCTCGATTGGTTGTGACAGTATCCTTTGTTAGAAGACATTTCTTTGAGTATTCTCAGAAAAGTAATTGGGAATGTCTTGCAGTTTTAAATGCAACATGTTAGAATGGGTATCGTTAAAAGATTTTAGATTTTTTCTTAAATATCTACAAGAACCTTATAAGAAGAAAAATTTAAAATTTTTATATGAATCTTATTGTTACAAATTAAATGCGTACTTTTCAATGATTTCTCCTCTCTATATATTTAAAAAAATATTTTTATCACATCTAACTATGAAATTATTGATCGAATTTCTTTCTTGAAACAAAAAGAAATATATATTGTTCATTCAGCACATTGCAAATTTTTTGTAGTACTTAAAATCGGGTGATTAAAATAATAATCAAAATTAGTAATACCATGTTATAATTTTGTTTCTTCAACATTTCGAAAAACAATTTTGTAAATAGGGAATCTCGCAGGACATTTCGGATTTCGAGATAACGATCTATGGTTTTTATCTGCATGTGATTACGATTTTATATCTTGATGAATATTCATAACTTAGTATTTGTAACCAAGGGTAGATCTAAGAACTCGTTAAATGGAACTGTGGGAAAAATATCTTAGAAATTAAGAATAACTTAATTAAAATAGTTATTGTAATTCTTAATGTGCAAATGTTTTTTTTACTTAAAAATGTATGTTTAAAACAATAATCACAATTAGTAACACTACGTTATAATTTTGTTTCTTCCACATTTAGAGAAACAATTTTTTAAATAAGGAATCCCACACGATTCGTATTTGGAGATAACGATTTACGGAATTTATCTGCATGATTACGATTTTTTTTCTTAAATTTTCTTAAATTAGTATTTTTGAGCAAGGTTGGATCTAAGAATCTATTGGGGGGGGTAGAATTTCTTAAATGAAATTTTAAGATTTCAAAAAAATTCATTTTTTTGAAATCTTAAAATGATAGGGTCCTTTAGGTTATGCACTTCTTTTATAATTTTTATGTGGGATAAATTGACTTGCTGCGTTTTTATTCAATTAATTTTAACTGCCCTTTTGTTCATTCTCATAAACCCAAGGAAGAAACTGATTTTATTTCACAATTCCGGAAAGAAGCCCAAGTAGTAATTTTATGTAATGCTCAATAAACTTAAAATTCCCAAATAAAAGAAATTTTTACGTTAAGAAAATATACGATTTTGTATAATCCATGTTAATCTTTTCAGAATGAAACAATTCTACAAGCTGATTCCAAAGATTTTGTCCATTACCTTTTATAAATACACTAATAAATGAAAGCAAATAAAATGTTTTTATTAAAAGGTATAAACATACTCGTATGTGCATATGCAAGGTTTATAGACATTCAATTTTATGCCCGTTAATTGACACTCATTTTGGATACACATTTACTCTCTAATCCTAAAAATAACTCAGAATGATCTGTGAATTTAACTCAGGGGACTTCTGGCTCTGATTTTATGTGGCTAAACGCAATACGACTTAAAAGACTAGATCTATTCAAACTCAGGACCAGGGAAATATCAGGGCTGGTTCATACCTGTGAAGTTTCAGAATTGCCGAAAAGAGGGGAAGAAACTACTTTTGACGTCACTACCAAGACAGGAAGCTTGTGGGGTCCAAGAGCGTCCACTGCTGTTGCTTTAATTCTAAGCTATTTTTCCTGTGTTGTTCTGTGTTACTTGTTATTTTGTTGAAATATTGAGAAAATCTTTCATCTCTTGTATGTCTACTTGTGATGTCTCTACGTGCTCAAATTAATACAGGAAAACGAAATACAAGTGTGTAATATATCATATGTTTTCAGTATGTCCGAATCTGAATAAAATTTGGATCTCGAAATGTAAAAGGTGAGATCATATAAATGTGAAATACGCTAGGATATGCATTGATAACTTAAGGCTAAGCGATTACATGGATGACATAAGAAATCGCCTACTTGGTTTAAATCAAACGAAAATTTGAAAACCTGATGCAGTTTCGAGTGTCAACTTGCCATTTCAAGATAATGGGGAAGATGTTTCAAGTGGAAGTGAGAGGAGAGCCATTTACTTCATCTAAAACTGAAAAAATTTGCTCTTCTTGCTTTGAAACACAAAAAGAAAATATATTACTTCTGGAAAGAATTAGATGACTTGATAATGAACTTGAAAAGACAACAAAAAGTAGACGGAGGAAAATCAGGGAAAAAAAATAAGAGAAATGAAAACGAAAGCGCGCAAATTAGCCGTATCTTAATCGAAAATAAAAGTTTAAAAAGTAAACTTAAAAAGTATCGAAAATAGAAGAAAATAATAAAAAAAAGATCTTAACATCAAAAAATAGATAAATGCCGTTATAGAAAAAAAGAGAAATCAAGTGGAGAGCAGCAGATATTTAGAGATATTTAATTATTCGATCTATTTCCAGGCGGTCTTGTTTATACTGGCGAAATCAGATAGGGATACGATTTCCCAATGCTAGCACATTAAAGGGATGCTGTTCAAAATTTTCTGGTAGACTTGGTAGACCTGGTTCTTGATGTTTTGATGCTTAAGAAAAAATACTAAATATATATAACTGCATTATATTTATTACATATTTTAATTATAGTTATAAAATGAATAATTTTTCTTAGCATTTATATTTTTGATATGTTTGCAAAAAATAACTCATATGTGAGTATTTAAAAAGATTTTAACTTTTGGTTCAATCAAAACATGAAATAATTTGCGCATAATACGTATTATTTGAATTTTAGGCTGAATTTTTAAGATCCCAAACCGTCCTTCATCAATTACTTAAAAATATATGTCTGTTTCGCAAATATTTACTATGCTTATGATATTTTTATATACTATTATCCAATTTTAAATATTAAGTGAAAAAAAGGAAAACAATAATATCAAAAACCTTATTTTAAATTGATTTTGGTGACAACAAATTTCTCCCACTGGTTCTTCGCTGAAGGCTCTATGAACCAGCCCTTCTACTTCTGTAGCCCTAATTCAAACTGACCCTCCCCTGACCACATTCACTCCCTCTCATTATGTCTTCGCGTGACACCTGGGGGAAGAGAAAAACTTGTGGAAGGAAAATCTCGGGTCTGACACTTATACGGAACTTTTCTTTTCCGAGACAGTCTCGGGTCTGCCGTTATGAGAGGAAAAAGTTCACGCAGATATCTCGGGCCTGATGCTAGGAGGGTTAAAAGCCGTGTAAATGAAATTTTTCTTCAAATTCGGGCCAAGTCAGTGGTTAGCAGGGTTCCGCTTGCGCCAGTATCCACAAAAATCGAACGCGGGATACCACAAATAAATCCTTCCAAGTAGATTTCATTTCCTCCCTCTTCCAAGTGCTGAGACTTTCAGTCCCTCTTCACGGGCTTTATTCAGGAAAGGCAGCCTTCGCTCAGCAAGACGGCTGTAAGTTAGTTTTCATGGACGGACGTGATCACTTGATATTCTCTCTGTACATGCCTCTTTTTACTGCATTTCAAACGGGTCACGTTCGGATTTCGTATCGGAACGGTTTTCTTCCATACAGCAATATTATTCGGTAGTTTTTCCATCGTTATCAGTAGAAATTCAAGTTTGTCATCTTTTTCTTTGCCTAAAACCTCCGCTATCTCTAATGATCTGACATAACTGGATGTCTTTGAAGAAAATGTGGCAGCCTCAATTTCATAAACATACTAGAACTGATTTAAGATCTTTTGCACCTGTCAGTCTCGTTGTATGTTTTGTGTCTTCGTCTGTTATATCGTCGACAAAATACTTGTCCGCTAAGCTTTCCCGGACAACCAGAGGTCACTCGGCATAGGCCAGGCTCATAAGTCGCTCCAAATTGGCGGCTAATATCTGAAGGCTTTCTCTCAGCTTTTGGCGTCTCACCTTCAATTCAGCCCAATAGAATTTGTAAGATGACTATCTGCAAATCGAACTTCTGGATCTTCCTCGATTGTCATTTGGTCCGTCATCTCATAATCTGGTATGTTTTATAGAAATTCCGCCACTGACCCTCGGAGACAGGCTACAAGTTGACTGGCCTTCACAAAGTCCGCCCATCCATTTGTTGCACTCACAACGTCGATCTAACTCGTGGTCGCCAAACTCAGGGGTCTAGAAACGGCCGCTGCCGGCTTTCTATACTTACCCCTGTAAAAGTGTCTTCCCAACTTCAAGACTAGCAAGACAGGAGAACGACACTACATTTTGGAACAATGTAATTATAACTTACAGTTTTAAAAATAAATCGGCTTGAATTACTTTCACAAATTTTCGCTCGTGGACACTGGTGTTGGCTGACAAATTGAACATAGAAATGAAACAAACAATGAAGACCATGAAAATGCAAAAGGAAGTTAAATAAGAATTTCAAGAAATGTAAAGAACACTAGAAGATTTGTGCACGTCAAAATTATATGCCGCAATCCATATCTCAGAACTGATTGCCGAAGATTTAATCACGAAAATTTAATACAAAATCTCATCGACATTGGCAGAATGCTTAAGAAATAAATGAAAAAATCCCTTTTCGGCAAGCTGGAAGGCGGAGGTAGATTCCTTTACGTTAATGTCACAAAAGTAATGAAATATTACATATTGATCATTAAAGAAATGAATTTATTGTTTCAAATGCAACTTGACCAATATCTTCTTTGTTTCTACACATTGCAATATTTACTCTGTGATTCTGTTTTCATGACATATAATTTTTTACCATATCAAAGATTCATCATTCCATCTTTCATTCCAAAAAGTTACGATAGATTTCTCGGTCAGTGCATTGGTCAATTTTTTTTATATCTCAAAGTATAATCATTCAACAGATAGGAGTCATAAAGAAATGAACATCTCAGCAGAGCAAATATCTCCTATAAAACATTAAGCCAGCCTATCTGAAACAATAACAATAAATTGACTCTTGATACGAATGAAAAAAGACTCTAGATTTAAAAATTAATTTATCTAATCTAGGTTACAATATAATTGTGCGAACATTACTTTGTCATATGGTAAATACACATGACATGAAACACTTAAATATTTCTAAAATGGGCTCATTTATAGACCTCCCTGGTTACAGAGATAATATTCACTAAATTCTTAACGTATAGAAGAATAAAAATTATTAAACATTGTGAGCGGCAAATTTAATACGTGTGTTTAAAGCATAGGATATGAATGTAGCCAATTTGAACAATAAATTTAAATCTCCATCGGCGGTTAGAACGAAATACTCAGGCAGAAAATCCCAAAACAATTTTAAATTTAAGGAGATATATTTCAAAATGAAAAAGGATAAAGGGAACTCTTATTTAAACATCTATATTTTTTGGCTATTTTATATTGATTTTATTAAACAAATCATGGTCCCGCCATGTTTAGTTAAATATCAAATTAAAGGGATCTGTCAAATTAACTAATTATCAAATTAACTGTTTCATAAATCAAAATTGACTATTTACTTAAAGTTTATAATTAATTGTTACAAAATCTTCACTAAAACCATTTTTATGGCTCATTCTATTTGCCAGAATCTTTATCTTATAATTATCTAATAATTATCTTCCTATGTATGTTCCAAATCTCCTCCTAAACCACTTGACTGATTTCAATCAAACTTTGCAAACTTTTTATTTAAGAAAAGAGAAAGGTCACCTTCAACTTTCCAAAGCCTGCAAGTTGCTTAAAATTTCACTTAATTAAAATATAAGCAAGGCTTTTCTCCGTGATATCTTTCATTTCCATAAATTTGTTTCTCTCATTTTAATATTTTTTTCAAACTTAATTTTAAACTGAATTTTTAACAATATTCTTGTTGAAGAACAACAATAATACGAAGGACTGTTTCCATATGGATGAATGCTAACAGAAAATTTTAAAAGTAGACGATTAACAATTTATATCGGGACTACCAATTGATTTATTTTTTGCTTTAAATTAATGAATAATTAACTAGTTAATTTATTTGTTTCAAATTATTCATTAAAACCTTTCTTTTTCTTTAGTAATTGTTAACAAAATTTGAAGTACCTATATAACAAATAATAATGTGTGGAGAAAACGGCTGTTTTTAAAAATCGTCTGTTTCAATTGATATTCTCATTTTAATTAAAAACGTTTCAGATCGGAGAAGAAATTTGTATATTATAATATTTATACAATAGTAATTTTTCATTAAAAATATTAAACATGAAAACATTTTAATCCGGAGAAAAGCCAGGTATATCAACTTGTTTACCGTATTAAAAGTGGAAGCGAATGAGGCTGATGGGAACTCTTAACTTCTAAGTAAATCTTGCTGTCAAAAAACTTTCAAAATAAAAGTAGTTTGTTATGATAAGCTGACAATTCGCCTTAATGAAATTTTTTTCTATCTTTAGTCGTAACAGAGCTATGGGGAAATGATAAGTAGGGGAGGGGATTGAAAACGGCTTTTTAGCTCATTACTTCTAAGCAATTGTGGCTATCAAAAAAGTTTCAATACAACTGTTTTTTGTTGTGATAAGGTAATAATTCGACTATTTTGAATTTTCTTTTATCTTTAATCGTTAGAGAATTATGGGAAAAAGAAACTTTCAGTCCCCCATCATTTCCACCTCCTTTGAGCTGGTTAGCCCATCTGCGAACTCGGCAGAGATTCTTACCGTCCTTACAATATATCCCTCCCCATTCAAAATCTAATTAAAAATACTCTAGTTATCGTGTTTACAAGTTAACACGGGCAAAATCGTTATACTCATACGTCTCTATAAATAATAATCAAGAAAAGAGCATTTCGCACTCTCTTCTCATAAAAATTGTAGATTTGTAGATGCAAGAATGATGGCGGGAGGAAGTGACTGCGAATGACGAGAGCCTTCCAACAACGGGTAACATGCTTAGGTTAAAAGGTACTTTAAGGTAGGGGGAGAGGAGGGGAAGGGAGGGAAAATCACTTTTGAAATCATAACTTCTAAGCAATTGTATCTATCCAAAATGTTTCAATACAGAAGTTGTTTGTTATGATACACAAAATAATATGGGGAAAAGCGTTATATATATATATATATATATAGAAGTATATATATATATATATATATATATATATATATATATATATATATATATATATATATATATATATATATATATATGTATGTATGTATATATAAAGCTTAACGAAGATCTGCAGAAATTTTTGGGAAGTCGTATCATGAGAACCATTGCAATAGGTAGACTTCCTATAAGGAATCTACCTAAAATTTATAATATCTGAAGAAAACTATTTTCCAAATACCTTCAGAAATTCGGCAGATTTTTCTGCAGTCAAGGCTTAGTTATTAATATCAATTAATGTAATTGTTGATTTCATTATTAATTTAATTACTCTAATTTGTAATTCAACTTACTTGTACGATGTCGATTCAGATTGTGGAAAACTTCGAACTCATCCCGGCCGGGATTCGGGCCGGGATGAGTTCGTTCTGTGATTCGGGATTGGCAAGCAGGGACGCTAACCAAAAAGCCACGCCGGACAAAACAAGATGGGGTAAAAATAATCTATTTCAGTTTTAGCTTCTCCACAGCTCTAGTGGTGGCATTTAAATGTGGTCGTGTAAAAATGAACCATAGCCAGAATACGTGTTTCAAAGTCGTACAGATGAGTAATAGATGAGATTAGTTATAGTTTTGATCAATAATTTATATTCTCTGTTTCAATAAATTCATTTTTACCTTTTATCTTTCTGATAAGCCTTCTCTCCATCCAAAGGGCGCAAGCTCCACTTTTCCCTTCTTTTTGGAGGAAAACAGCTATTCAGAAAGACAGTTGGAAAACCAATTGGAAATTAATTAAATTATGGAGGAAATGTTTAAAATGGTAAAACTTCAAATTTTTATTTCAGAGATTAATTTAGAATTCATTTTTTCAGTGGCATATTTAAAACATTTAGTGCCTAAGACAATTTTCGTTCCGAAATTTTTTTCTGCTGATAAAACAAGCATTCCTTTTGTATACAAGTATATGGTCGATATCACTAATTCAGAAAGGAACCGATGAAACTCCTGTCTGCTGCGAAATTAAGCAATCATGGTAATTACATTCTAATTTTGTTCTATATCCTTTGGAAAATAAAGCTGCAATAATAGAGAATTTGGTGCAAAATATGTTTTTAGAGAAATGTAGATATTATGAAAATGCAGTTAAATCTTCAAATAATCAACATATTATTGGTCAAGTTTAATGCTGTGAAAATCTGCTAAATAACTGCAAATTGAATAGAAGACAAAATGCAGAATTTTGAAGCCTTAAAAAATTCTGCAGAATATTTAGAGAAAAATATAATACGAAATGTTTTTGCAGATTAAATTGAAGAAAAATTGCAGATTTTTCTGTCTTCAAAAATCTGCAGAATATTTAGAGAAAAATATAATAAGTAATTTTGTGCAGATTTTCTGCAGATTAAATTGAAGAAAAAATGCATATTTTTTCTGTCTTCCAAAACAATCTGCAGAAATCTTTAAATAAGCTTCAAAAAACTTTTTCTGTAGATTTTGTGCTGATTTTTTTGAGATTTCAATCTCTACTAATCACAAAGAGAATGCGTGTTAGCGCATTACGTGTGAAGCCGCAGGACCTAGATCTACTAAATTTGGCACAAATAAACCTTGGAGGACGGAAATGTGCATCTCGGAGCCCTTCTACAAAATTTAAATTATTTTAATTGATGAAAAATTTATCGAAATTTTGACGCTCTCATTTACTTCTGAAAATATATCAGCTGAAAAATTCATTTTTACGTCAACTGAAATAATAAAAAAATACCTTTTCAATGATATCAATTAAGTTGCTCATCTATTTTTCATCTAATTATATTAAATTTTTTAAAAATTTTTTGGCATAATTTACAACCTGCTTTTCATTATTGTAACGCAATTCAAATCGTTTTCACTATTTGAACAAATATTGAATTGCGTGTTTCTCTTTCATTGTTTAAGAAAATATTTAATTGTGTATTTCTCTTTCATTGTTTAAACAAATATTTAATTGCGTATTTCTCTTTCATTGTTGAAAGTTGAGGTAATATTCTTTTACATTTATAGGATTTGCTAGTTAATTAATGACGCAGATAGAAGGAAGAGGGTTATTTTAAGCTCCGCCCAATGTCACAGACATCTCAGGGCTTTTATTTTATAGTTCCTGAACACAATTCTGTACAATTTCAGGACGCGGTGGGGTTTCGTTGCGAATCTCCCAATAATCACGACAACCTTTAGAATGTTCGCCAAATGGAAATAAACTTTAGGTTAATCGCGTTCGCTGAATAATCGTTCAAATGAAATCCCATTTTGGCGACTGTATTGCATTTTTATGTCTCTCAAATACGTTGAGTATGTTGATGCGAATTACTTCTCCTTCTTCCTGAGCGCCTTTCAAAACTTTATTCAGTTGATTCATTTGCATGTTGAATTCGTCTGCTTCTATTGTTTCCATAATTTTTAGCAACACGTTTGAGATTTCTTAATAACTCGTTGAAAAAAAAGCTGAAACTAAATCGCATTCGATTGTTTCTGTTTGGAAAGTGAAATGATGTGATCCAGCCATTGCTATAGATGTTTCCAAATCCTATAGGGAATAACGCGTTATTTTAGGACCCGTTATCTTAATTATTTATACAGATTTTTAAAGATATAAATTGATTAAATTTAACAAATTGAGAATTTTTTAAATAATTATCCTTTTTCATTGTCTTTGACGATTGGGATTATGAGTTAATTACATCATATTTGTATTCTATCTCCTCTATAATTTATCTGTTTCTTAATTCCTTCTATTTTATTACAACTTCGTTTTATTTTATAGAATTGGAAAATCCTAAAGTATCAATTTTCGTTGTAGCTGATTACTATTAAAGATAAAGTTGTCAATCTTATTAAACATGGGTATATAATATTGAAATTATGTTCTACCCAACCTATTCTGATATTATAAAGAGAAATAATAAGCTTTGACATACTGCAAGATATGAAAGACTTATTTGAAAGTGCAGGTATTAGATATATTTTATTAACAGTTTTTAAAGAACGCATTAATTAATATCTTCCTTTTCTTCCGAATGAACTGTAATCATTGAGTAAGTCAGAAATAAAGTTTCGTTTAACTCCTCAAATCTGTGTTCAAAAATCTTTAAAGAAATTGTACGAATTTTGTAATAAAATAATTATTTACACACCACAAATTTGTTCCACTTGTATATTTATTAAATTAAATCTTTTGAAACCTTAAAGTTTCCTTCTTTCCCTACAGGGCTGTGTTTTCGCAAGTTTGGATCGTCTAAGGCAACAAGGTAAATGCCAAATAGACGCTTGAGTTTCCCTCATGATGAAAAATCTTCTCAATTTTTTCATGCTATATATTACTGTCTATGAAATGCATTTTCATTCTATGAAAATTCGTTTAATATATGTGAAAGTTTAAATTTTTTTGGGTCAATTGTAGTTTTATTTGAAAAAAGTAATTCAGTTTTGAATACATATTTTTTATTTTATACTTACAAAGACAAAACATTAAGGATGTGTCTAATATAATGTGAGTCTTACGCTTGTTTACTTATTAAAATTCTAGAGATAATAGTATGACTCCACAGCTGATTATTTTCACGCATGCGTTCATAAAAAGAAAATATTGTGAGAGTTGACTTTGAGATTTTGATTAATTATTTGAGCAGAATTACAAGAATAACAAAACTCTGATAATAATAAATCTTTGGGGTTTTCCCAAGAGTTAAAATTAGTTTCGCTTTAAATATATAAGTTTGCTTCACCTTTCAAAGATCTTTCACCAAATACAAGCTTATGCAAATAACTTAGATTAAACATATTTAATCTTGAAATAATTCAATCCATTTTTCAACACTTTGATGGGAATTACGATCAAATGGGATAATGAACTTTCAATATCACTAAAACTAACAATAGGTTGATACATATTGTAAACTGGAAGCTTCACTGATTCCTCAATTAAATATTCATGACTTTTGCAATTCTTTTCATTTTAATTTTCTGTTCAGATTCAGAATCATTTTCACGGATAATGTTTTGATTTCATTCATTTTAATCGCAGAGATATGTTACCAATCTCCGTACAGTTTCTTTTTTGGTACCTTTGTTATTTATCAATAGCAGATTGCTGATTGATATTGATTCATTTAGAGATAGGTTCCCTTTAATCTGTTAAACGTTTCCGATAAAATCTTGATCATTCGGCTGAAATTTAAAGCCGGAAAATTATCTTATTCTGTTTCGATTTTGACGGACTCCGTCGAATCCAAACAAAAGGTTATGCAAATATCATATTTTCGACATTTTTTCGGATACTATTTAAGCTTTCAGTTCGGGAATATCTGGATCCATTTTTTAAAGCATTCGACGGGACCGCACTCGATACATTTAACTAACTATTATATTATAATAAAGGGCGTTATGTTATTACAGGATTTATGAAGTATTTAGAATTAAAGATATGTACAGATAATTATCATTTCTATGGGATGGCACATCATGATTCGCCGTTAAAGCCGTTGAACTCCGTCCGTCTTCTCTCTCTGTTCAACACAGTTCGATGCTCTGACGTGTATGGTAATAAAAGCGACATCTACTGGTAATCATATGGTGGCCTACACTATCGTGTCGCACCGCATGGGCAAGAAATTTCGTCCAACCGACTGTTGATGCTAATGAGTTTTGCGAACAACTTTTTAGCGGCTTTTTTTTCGAAAGAGACGTTTTTTTGGATTTGAGAGTGAGTAAGCGTAATTTCTTTCGTGGATTGTACTCGACATAAATTGTATTAATTTTTTTCTAGGCTTCATCTTGCACTCTTGTCTTCAACTTTGCTTTTTATAAAATGATCTGATTCATTTTCTAGTTTATAACTTCTTATAGATATCAACAAAATTTGCAATTAAAGATAATCTCGGAATGTTGAAGAAAAGTTTAGAAACTATCTGGGAATATAGTTTTTGGCCTCTTTCTGGTAGGACAAAAATGTTAGAATGCATTTATTCCTAAATTTAAGCCCAGAAAAACCAGCGGGAGTGGTCTCCCCTAAACTTTCTCGTATACTTCCCAGAAAGGTGTCATTTTCGCTCTAACTAGGGTTTCCATACGTGCCGTATACTATTTGTCCCGTTTGCTTCCTAAACTCTAAGTCATTATAATTTTAAAATGACCTGCGCCCATTTTTTTGATAATGTGTAAAAGGAAAATGATAACAATTTTAAAAAATTGCGTAAGTTCTCAATTTTTACGAGCGCTGAGGTAGAAAACTTTATTTAAAGTTTTTGAGAACGAAATCTTACTACATTTATCAAGCAAGATTTCACCATACCTTCCATCTGGAGAATGTCCAGAACAAAATTTCGGGTTCAGTTGGTTACCATAATTTCCGAAGCTCCAATTTCCTTCACCATGGTCAAATGCCAACTATGCTAACTTGAGTAAAATAAGCGAAACGCTCGCTAACACAAAGTCGCAATGTGCATTTTGAACCAATATGCAATTTGGACAACTTTGTTTCAAAGGATTGAATCGATATTTGAGCACAGATAAATAATTAATATTAGCAAACGCCATACCAATTTTTATTTATCTAAGCTAGTGGGTTTAGGATATATAATTTTTACAAGTATGCGATTATACAGACGGACAGACAGTCAATCCTTCGACGGATTTGGCCGAAAATGTTATATGGACCTACATTCATGACGATAAAACTGTGTACCAAATTTTGTTCATCTAGCTATTCACGGTTTTGAGTTATAGTGTTAATATGAACGCGGACAGATAGACAGACAGACTTCCCGTGGACGGATGTTGTCCAAAATTTGATAGAAACCTACAAATTATGTTTACTGTATGTATACCACATACCAAATTTAATCCCCGTAGCTCTAATAGTTAAAGAGTTATCGTGTTCACAGACACACAGACAGACAGACATGATTCCAAAATTGAGTTTTTCGGACTCAGGGAGGTCTAAAACGTGGAGATTCGTCAAAATCTCGAGTTCGAATTTTTTGACGATTACAATACTTTCTCTTTGTTATACTTCGTATACGAGAAAGTAACCAGCGGGAGTGGTCTCCCCTAAACTTTCTCGTATACTTTCTAAGTGGAGATTCGTCAAAATCTCGAGTTCGAATTTTTTTGACGATTACAATACTTTCTCTTTCTATACTTCGTATACGAGAAAGTAAAACAAAAAGACAAACAAACCTGAAATCAAATATCTGTTGCCACGTTTCAAAAAAATATTACTTTAAAGCAGGCGCGATAAAATAGGCAATGCAATGAATACTAAAGCGAAAATTCTGCTTTGGAATTGAATTCCCAAGAAAACAATTTATACTACCACAAACGTAACAATTGCAAAAGCGCGTGAATAAAAGATTTGCTGAAATAATGAGATCGGTTTGATTTAAAGCAATAAAAAAATTGTTAACAATTGATGCTTGAAAACATTATTTATTGTTGTAAATAAAATTTACAACAATAACAGATTGCTACCAGTACGCATGCGCATGAGAATCGGATTAAAAGAAATTGAATATGCAATTTGAACGCCTCTTTTTGACGGATTTGGACCAAACATTTTATACGGACCTACATTCATAACGATAAAACTGTGTACAAAATTTTATCCATTTAGCTATTCAAGTTTTTAGGTTATAGCGTTCTCATGACCGCGGACATACATATAGACAGACTTCTCGTTGACGGATTTTGTCCAAAATTTGATAGAAACCTACAAATTATGTTTAAAGACCACATACCAAATTTCATCCCCGTAGTTCTAATAGTTTTCGAGTTATCGTGTTCACAGACAGACACACACACAGACAGACATACAGACATAATTCCAAAATTGTGTTTTTCGGACTCGGGGAGGTCAAAAACG
Source organism: Araneus ventricosus (assembly GCA_013235015.1). Classification (NCBI taxonomy): domain Eukaryota; kingdom Metazoa; phylum Arthropoda; class Arachnida; order Araneae; family Araneidae; genus Araneus; species Araneus ventricosus. The sequence goes on along the minus strand of BGPR01002455.1, from coordinate 112,866 downwards.
TGGAGATCCGTCAAAATCTCGAGTTCGAATTTTTTGACGATTACAATACTTTCTCTTTGTATACTTCGTATACGAGAAAGTAAAAAAGCTAAGAAGTAAAATTTTACAAATGAATATGAATTTTCATTTATATGAAATACAACAAGCTAGTCGAATAAAAAACAGAAATTCTAGATTTCATTTTAGACCTTTCTCTTCACTTTTCTAAAATTTCTTTCAATAAATTCTATGCAAATAATACAAAAAAATTAAAGATTATATTTTGTTTCTAAACTCTAAAGAAAAGTCCTTGACTGTCGAATGATCTTGATGTATAGAGAACTTTAAACGGCACAAGAACCTTTGAGAAACAGGGACAAACTACTTTTTAGCATAATATTATCGCAACTATAACCATATAAATTCCCAGTTATACTGACGTATAAACGTTAATTAATGCATTAATATATAAGAGATTTTTCACACTTTGATATTAAATTCTTGATGAACCATATCGAATTTTTCTTTGGTTGAAAATTTTTTTAAGCAAATGTTTGATAACTATTTAAATTTTAGAAAATTACTGTAAAAGTACTGTATTATTATTATACAGTTATGGACAAAACTAAAAGTTTATTTTTCAAAAATACATGAAATAATTTTTTGAAAATTTGCAGCAGAAAATTAAACTTTCAGCATGCTTGCGAAGCATTAGCAATACAGTAGAATACACTAGAGAAATTCTGTTAATTATTTATAGTACAGAAGGTTGAAAATATGTCACGTATGAGAATCAAGTATCAAGATACATTCTTTCTCAGAACGCAGTAATAAAAATAATACATTTAAAAGTTGTTTGTGAAGCGAAATATGGTGCTGGTCGGGCGTCTGGCCCCGTGGAGGTTTTGGTTCGCTTCCACTGCACGTCCATCTTCACCGATCATAAAGAGTCATAATGACTCTAGGCACGGGGACGAGTCGGTGATGTTATGTCATGCATAATGAGAGAAGTGAACATTTATAAAAGGAAAACACAAGAAACTTGGTTCTAAAATGTTGTGCTCAAATAGCTGCTTTGTTTATCAAAAATTAGGTAGTTAGATGTATGAAAATAAAATAAATTCCTATTAAATGTTCAAACTTCAAAACAATTAAATTCATATCTTTAACAATCCTTAAGAATTTAAATTTCCGACAGCTTACTAATTTGGATATAATCTAATTGCAGCTGTTTATTTGAGGAATCTATAATAATAGATATAAAATTGATCAAGTTTTGTTCAATGTACCTTCTAACTTTACAAAAAAAAAAATATGAGTTTCTCAAAATTCATTGAAGATCGTAAAATTCAATTTAATATTTTCTCCTAAAAATTAGTGAGCTATATTTTTAAAGATAAAATATCAAAATTAAATTGCGATATACAGCCATTTCTAGCGTTTAGAGGTCTCAAAACCACAAAATAGCAACCTCCTTGCTAAGGAGGGGACAGATTGGTGCTCGAAAGATAACAGGGTATTTTCAGCAAATGTTGCAGAAAAAGGGTGGAGGCATCATCTAGTTTCTCTTCTAATATGACCGTATTCAACGCAGTTCTTCTGGTTTAAGTCCAAATTGCCTGAAGGTTAAACACAGAATGCGAATTAATTGAATGTTAAATGTTGATCTCTGTTAAAATATGAATCGGGAAAAGAAGACACCTGATTTATAAGTCGTAAGTAGTTATTTCAGATGCATTGATGCACCCAGTGTTTAATCTGAAGTTGTGGTCACAGCGAACGCAGCGCTTACATTTTTTCCAGAATATGGCTCTTTAAATTTAAATTCTCCGATTAACGCTTTTGTAAAGAGGGTAATTTTGCTCAAATTGCAATCGCTTTTCTATTGCGTCTTCCTTTAAAAGATTGTATCAGCCTCGTGTATAAAATACGACAGAACATAGAGTGGTGTGCTTTTATTGCATACTACTGTTTTTATGAACATGCATTGTGCTCACTTAATCCTGAATATCCTCCCCTTAAGTGGAAACTGCGAAAGCATTAGTGATAAAAATGGTGTCTAGGTAAGTGAATATGCGATGTGCAATGAGACCATTCACAGTGCCATCATGCTGCAAAATTCAGATTTAGTGTCCAAGTCTCGAAAAAGATACGAGATGCAGGGGAAAAGCTGGAGAGATCATCGAAAAAATTGTAGAGCGTCATCAGTTTACTACTAAAGGATGCCTAGTGCATTTTAATACTAATAATAGAATGCATGAAGCGCGTATTTTTTATCGCTATTTCCAAAAGTATGACGGCACGAAACGCGAAACCAGGAGAACTTAATTGTTATTAGGCTCGTTGATCTTTCTAGCTGAAATTGCTTTTAGTCAGAAACAGTAGACAATTTTCCGGTGTGGATCTCTACAAAATTTCTCAAAATTTGGGAATTACGACGAAACAAATGAAAGTTTCATGCATTCTCTTCTTAGAATTAACTTGCACGAGATATCCTTTCGCACTAAATCGATGACGCCCTACAATTTTGTAATTTTGGTTTGTCACCAACCTCCAACCGTCTTCGAAGTAAAAATGCAAACACCGAATTTTGCAGATGAGGCGCTGTAAATGGCTTTTTCACCCATGAAGGACACAGATGACTTGCGAGGGACACTGGTTTGACTCTTCCATCTCAAAAGTTGGCAGACAATATGTCCTAGAGGACCTTTCAAAAATTATATTCTGTAAATGAAATTTATTCTATAAATATTTGATTTTAAATTGTTATAAAATTTTATCATTGTACGATAGATCGAAATACTTTCGGGAGTTGTGTTACTCTACTTTACGAAAAAACGATGTTTAGAATTTTTAATTTCCTAATTACTAATCAAATTTCTCGATTTCCAATTTTAGAATTGAAGAGGATAAATGCACTGAAATCAATATTTTTCATAATAATGTAATGTCATCATCAAAAGAAGAACAAACCTTCATAGAAACAAAAATACTGAAAATAAAATATTATTTTTTTTTCGATAAACGTATTCACAGCACACTGTTCATCACGCTTACAAAAATACAAAATGATTTTCAAGATTTATGTATTAAAACGACATCTTATTTAATGAAATTTTGAACAAACAGGAATACATATCTCACGAGATGCGCATAACCAAACCAAGTATAAATATTATATGCCCCGAACGACGCCCTTCTTCAAGATATTTTGCGACTTAATTTCATTCTTGGAGATAGTAATAAACTTTCTAGTAGACACAGATTCAGATAAATACTTTCATAAATATAGTTCAACCAAGTGACACCGTCTCTGCTTCTGAGTAGAAAAAGTTATGACAAAATAATGCGTCATGTTTGAATATTGCGATAGTAGAAGTGTCAGCTGGAATGAAATAAGTGCTTAACGCATTTGGCAACTTAACAAATAGTGACAGGTGAAATATGAAACTTTAGACTTTTACTGTGACTTCCTGTTTTTAAACGAACGTCACCATCGCCTCCACCTTCCCTCCCGTTTGTGAAAACAGGACCGAACGAGAGTTTACTGCTCTTCTAGGGGAAAGAAGTCATGGCGGGAGGCACAGACGATCGTATTACTGACAGTCCTAAGGAGACTGGAAAGATTGTGAATACGCTTGTTTAAACGAGGAATTATCAAAAAGGGGATCGCAACTATCCTTGAAATTGAGGAAAAACTGACTCTCTAACTGGTAACCAGAAGGAAAAGGAGAACAGCCGAGAGCAATCAAGAATGTAAGAAACTATGCTGATATTCTTCAAGAACCTAAAACATTACAAACGCCAACGGAAACGATAAAAGAAATACATAGTGTGTCCATCTTTCCTTTAAAAGAAGACACACCAGATGACACAAAAACCAAGTTTCAGAAGGAAATCAAACCAGCCAAATTAAAACTGGGCATTAAAGACGTTAGAAAATTGAAGAAAGGTGGTCTGGTGATTCATGGTGATATCAAGAGCGATGTTGATATTCTTAAAAGAAAATTCAAGACTAATGGAAGTTTGAAAAAAGATTACGCTTTCAAACAAATGCCCAGATTAAATCCAAAGATAATACTGCATGGAATTGAAGAGCATCTGACGAATGAAGAAGTAATAGCCAATCTAAAGGCTCAAAATGACGATTTAAAAAAATCAGCGAATACACTCGATTTTATTATGAACACCAAAAAAGGAAAGAGCGTCATTATTTCTTCAGACCCAAAAACCTTTGAGAAGATTATAAGGAAAGAAAAGGTGAACAGTGGATGGTCTCGAATAGATTTAAAGGAGTTTATCCGGCCAAAACAATGTTTAAAATTTTTAAATATGGACACACAACAAAAAATTTCAAGGCAGAAAGCAAAATTTGTTCCCGATGTTCCAGAGAAGGGCATGAAGTAAAAAATTGCCCAAATAATCTATATTGCAGAATTGTGTTATCCACAATGAAAAATACAAATGCACGTATGTAGTTGATTATGACCCCAGAAACAAATGCTGCTCAATTTATGAAAAGGAGATTGAATTTACGAGAAGCCGAACAAATTATTTTGAGGAAACAAATAATGGTTAATAGAACTGAAAAAATTTAAGAGTTGGTTTTTTGAATACAAATCATAGTGGAGCAGCCACAGCGATGTTGACACAAGATATTGAGCAACAACAAATAGACTTAATGCTAATTAATGAAACGTATAATTTTGAAAGCAAAATCGTCGGTTTCCTCAAATGATTTAATAAAATACAAATACGGATAATCCAAGAGCTGCAAATATTATTTGCAACCAAAATATTAACTACAGCCCTTTATTACTACACACATATATAATTTCTATCAAGATTTAATGGATGGATTATGAACTTCTAATTATAACTATTTGCTGTTCTCCTTCGAAAGACATTACAGAAAAGATCCATATACTTGATATGGTTTTAAACAGCAATGATAATGACAGAACTCTCATAATGGATGATTTTAACGCCAAATCAAATGTTTGGAGTCGGTGGGAAACTTATAGAAGAGGAGAAGAGGCATGAACTTTATCTCCAGATGGAATATAACAGTTGTTAATGACCCAAACAGTGTTCCAACAGAGAGTTGCAAAAAAGGCGAGTCTTGGATTGATCTTACACTCACAAGGAACAAATATGATAGACACATTAGGGAATGGAAAGTTCTTGATCAGGAAACATTGAGCGACCATAGATTAATTAATACTCACAGAAGTAAACTTTCAGAAAACTGGAAGAAGAGAGCGCAGGAAAATACTGAAATGACAGGATATGAAAATATTAGATTTTAAAAGGAACTTATCAATACATTCTCAGAAGTTGATATTACAAATGAAAATCTGGAATTAATATTAAATCGAAATTTGGAATTAAATTTCCAAAATATTATATGTTATTATAAAAGTTTAAATTTAAATTTATATTTAATTTTAATGTGGTTTATTATAGTATTAAAAGCCTAATTTAGAAATAATATTTTCACTTTAAATGCGGAACTGTTTTCAGGATCTTGTCTTCTTAAGTCATAACAATAATCAACACTATTGCATTGGTATGCTTTAAGTTATAAACTTTCTCGTTAATTAACTTGAAGGATTTTGGAGATTTACTAAAGAATTTTTTCGTTTTCCAATAATTGCATTTCGCAGAGGTTTGGAGCCACAAATCTAGATTAAAGCGACAAATATCGTTCCCAAGACTAATCGGGGTCTTTGAAGTCGAAAGTTTCAATATAGGAAATATTCTCTTTATTATTGTGAATGAAATCAATAGCCGGTTTATTATTGACAATAATCCAAGTGAAATCTTCTGAACAGATGACATTCAGTAAATTTTTTTACAGAATAAAGAAAATGCATACAGGTTGCTTCATGTATGCAGAAATTCCACAAGTGATAAAAAGATAAGAAATAAGATTTTTGTGGAATTTTGGATTAATAGTAATAGTAAGAAAGTCATAACAATAATTAACACTATTGCATTGGTATGCTTTAAGTTATAAACTTTCTCTTTAATTATCTTGAAAGATTTTGGAGATTTACTAAAGTATTTTTTCGTTTTCTAATAATTGGCTTTTGCAGAGGTTTGGAGCCACAAGTCTAGATTAAAGCGACAAATATCGTTCCCAAGACTAATTGACATCTTTGAAGTCGAAAGTCTCAATATATGAAATATTGTCTTTATTATTGTGAATGAAATCAATAGCCGGTTTATTATTGACAATAATCCAAGTGAAACCTTCTAAACAGATGACATTCAGTAAATTTTTTTACAGAATAAAAAAAATGCATACAGGTTGCTTCATGTATGCAGAAATTCCACAAGTGATAAAAAGATAAGAAATAGGATTTTTGTGGAATTTTGGATTAATAGTAATGTAAGGAAAACATAAATTAAATTTCTTAATTTTGAAGAAATTAAAGAAAGCAAAAATTGTTTTGATAATTGTACGCATGTTAAATTTGGACTTTATGTACGTTGCTGAATTTTGAAGTTCCTTATCCAGAAGATTACAGTAATGCTGTTTGCATATAAGAGCATAGTTATTGGAAGCTTTGTCGATTGGAGTGATGATGAAATTACTTTTTAAATCTTCAATAGCAATTTTAATGTTAGAAAAGTTAAAAGAATCAAAACAATTGGAATTATGATACTGGCGGCAGATAGATTTTTCAAAAGGTAATAAGGGTTCCATTTCCACTCAATGAAAAATTCAATGGGGATAGAAAAAGCATTAGATGTTTTTAAACAGAAATCATCAATATTTTTCAGTAACTTATGCAATACGGAAGGAAGAGAAACTCGAAAAATCGGTCTGAATTTTGGATCTTTATGTGAATTATTTTCTTTTTGCACTTAATATGCAATTATTATTTGTATTTTTTATATATTTTTTGATGTGTTAATATCAGTTCTCACAACTTCCAGTTTTTTCCCTTTATCGCAGAAAACAATAAGATACCTCATTCGTTCAATTCAGAGATTGTGATCACGTGCCGCATCACGGTAGAAGTGGAAAGCCTGTGGTAGCAGGTAGCGCGCTCCATTCTGCGACGGCGACTCGCCCTCAGTGTGCTCTAGTCACTGGCCGAGTCAAAAATGAGAGAAATTATGACTTCTAATTTGAAAAGTGGTGATCGAAATATCTATTTAATTATAGCGAGTGTCAACAAATTAACGGAAGCAAACTTTTATCAAACCGGCAAGTACTATCGGTGTTATTTTGAAATTTATATGAGGTGAAACTATTCCCAAGTGAAAGTGTCATTTCAGCAGTGGGCGAATGCCTGCTTTTTAGGTAGAGAGCAAGGTTTACTAAATGTGCGACACCTCATAATGTTGATAAAATTATGAAGATTTACTCTTATTGGCGTAATCTTTAAAAATGGAGCACAAAAACGCAGATAGAACGAAAACGGAAGTTTACGTCAGATTTAACTGTATAACTCAGTTCCCATGCCTCTACATGCCCCAAAAAGTTGGTGACATGATAAGAATATCTTTTTCAAACCATTATTTGTCTCTAATAATTGTAGGCTGCTCTCATCATGGCAATGAGAGTCATTGCCAAAAACGTAAAGATAAATCTAGGTGGTCATGATGTGTCCTGGATGGGTGAAGACGGCTTTGGGTACAGACAAGGCCGTCCTGCAACCAGAAGAAAGCATCTGGACTATGATCAAATCTTTTCCCAAGATGAACGAAGCTCATCAGGGAACTTTCATCCGTAGGAAATGAAATCCGTACCCGTATTAAGGGCATGCTGCAAGAAGTAATACAGTGCGAAATGAGCAGAGTACAGAAAAAGAGCAGAATATTTTCTTTTATCTTTATAGTGAAGAAAGAAAAATCTAACTTTAAAATTTCAACCAAAGGCAAGTAATATATCTCAGAATCTTTCCCTATCTTTAAAAAAATTGCACGATTGAAATCGATAAAATGTTAACGTCCTAAAGCGAAGCCAGAATTACTACGTTTCATCTTTGAAAAATTATTTTGTGTAAGCTTCTTACGATCATGATTGTATGCAAATGCGTTCCCAAAAGCTCTCGACGACCGAAAAACAGCAAAAACAAAATATTCGAAGTACATAATTTCAAAATTCATAAATACGCGTTACAGTTAAACACCTATTTATGTAAAAAAAATCTAAATAAAAATCCCGCTAGAATACGCACACGAAATAATAAAAATATTTCACGTTAAACTAGACACACAAATTCTGCCCTTCCTTTGTAAGAAAAATCAGTATCTCCTATTTATCAAATCTACCTATTCTTTTTATAAATTGAAGTTTTTTGAAGAGGTAATTGGAATCAATGGTTCAATGAATACTTTTCATAGAACTTACTGACGGGTTTTAAAACAACGAATTAAGAATTAGGGTCTGAGAATCATGAGTTTGAAACCCGATTCTATCTAAGATCCGTTGTTTATTTGGGTTTAGTTTACTTTAAATCTGTCGTAATCGATCAAATCCCCTCTGATGGATATAACGCAAAAGCTTAACCTTAAGGCGCGCTTACGCAAATTTTACGACATATCGTGCATCGTATTATATATATATATCGTGTTGTTTTACAAAAATTAATGCAACTTTTATTTACGTTATCTGTATTTGTAAACCTGGATTTTACGGTGAAGGCCTGCTTCTCGCCAATTCTTCTTGGCGCAATTTCATCTGCCGTCGAGAAATACTGTTTTGGCTGTGCAGTACGCTTTTTATCGCTCTCTTGCGCATGCGTCGCCTGAAAACAAGAGACTGAGCACGCAATGCCTGAGGCTATTCAAATGTGTACCGGGAAAATTTTTTAACTTAAAAACATCAGCGGCTTCGCTTTCAGCATAGAAGGAAACTAGTAACTTCTCTTTTTCATTGAATGTTAGGAATCCACGTTTTTTTTTAAATTCCGAAAACAAGAATTTCCGCACGCAATGCCTGCGGCATTTCAAGCATGTACTGGGCAAATTTTTTACCTTGAAAAAACATCAGCGGCTTCGTTTTCAGCATAGCGGAATAATCGTAGCGTCGCTTATTCATTGAGAAACGAAACACACAGAATAACACACACGGTACTGAACCAATATTCCATCCGAAGAATTCCAAACAAAGTTTTATTTAAATTTGAATTCATCGACCAATTGCATCGAAGAGTTGAACAAAACAGTCCAATCTAAACGTGGCGCAATATAGCCTCATAAGCAAAGCTCCGATGAAAGGATCAATTTCTGCGCATGCGCGCTTGTCACTCGTTGAAAACCTGCAGACGCAAGCAAAACAAATGTTATCTCATATCTGTTCTTGGCGGTAAAGATTTGGCGATCCTAAGAGGAACGAAGTGGGCGGGCGCTGTAAACTCCAGGTTAACCCCGTATTTATTAGTCTAATAGCAAACAAAAATTTTATAAATGGAATTGCACTTAAATATATAAAATAACAATATAAATATGTAATACAATGCACAATTAAATATCTATTGCAAACGCGCGCCCACAGTATGGTTGGATTACTAGCTCATAGGCCTCTTCATCTGACAATCACTCAAAATTGCGAACGTTGATACAGAACAAATGTTAATCCGGCAAATCATTCAGTTGGTTTATAAATACTAAAAAATATTTCACGTTAAACTAGACACACAAAATCTGTCCTCCCTTTGTACGAAAAATCAGTATCTCCAATTTATCAACTCTACCTATTCTTTTTATAAATTGAAGTTTATTGAAGAATTCGGTCTTAAAACAACGAATTAAGAATTAGGGTATGAGGATCGAGAGTTTGAAACCCGATTCTAGCTAAGATCCGTTGTTTATTTGGGTTTGGTTTACTTTAAATATGTCGTAATCGATCAAATCTCCTCACATTGATACAACGCAAATCTTAACCTTAGGGCGCGCTTACGCAAATTTTACGGCATATCGTGGATCGTATTACGTACATATATCTTGTTGTTCTACAAAAATAAAATAACAATATAAATATGTAATACGATGCACAATTAAAGTATCTATTGCAAACGCGCGCCCACTGTAAGGTTGGATTACTAGCTCACAGTCCTCTTCATCTGACCATCACTCAAAATTACGAACGTTGATAGAAAACAAGATGTTAATCCGACAAATCATTCAATTGGTTTAGCAGCGTATTTGAGTGTTTTAAGAATTCAAATTGCAGAATTACAAGTCTTAGAATTCTTATTCCAGTATGCAGTGTGGAGCAGTTCAGAGAGAAATTCAAACAGCGCAATTTCCGTGAAAATCCTGTATGTGATAGTCGGCTATTTAGTCTTTGGGGCATGTACGTGTGAAAATTACGTTTAAATGGTTAAATTGATTCTGATGAGCTAGTCTAGTGTCTGGTGTAGGCTTCACAAAATTACCCTAGCGTTATTGTTAGTACCCTCACCGATGAGTGGACCAAAATTTGAAAATTTGAACTGTCCATTCCAAAATTTAAAAACTTTGCTTCTTGCTTTCAATTTCTTTATCTGATTGAACAAAAAGCATCATCTCAGTATAAATAAAAAATAACGCAATTCAGATGCAAATCAGATAAGTGCACAAATTTCCTTAATCCATGTACATCGATTTTATTTTATGAAATGGAGTATTTGGGTCTTCTACAAAAAATATCTATACTTATAAAATGCAAAGTTTGTGTGCGTGCGATGTCCAGATGAATCAATCGTACTTACAGCTATGACATGTCGCACACAGGTAGTCGTAATGGTGACTCAATGCATCTCGAAGCCAAAATTGTAAATATATATCTAGAAAACTTTTTATTTAATATTTTGTGTTGTTTTGGGTGATTTTTCGCACTAATTTCTCAATAGCAAGATTTGAGATAGTTGCACGAAACCAATAGGTACATCATCGGAAAGAGGAAATGATTTCTGTTCTAATAAAGTTTGTGTCATACATCTAACGTAATTTACTGAATTTTCAGAAAAATAGTTTCTTTTATGGTAATTTTCCGTTCGGAGTTCTTAAAATCCTCGCATACGACTTTCTCACAACCCTATCATTTTCAATTTTTTTCAGCTTATGATTGGAACGTTTCTGTCGAATTTAAAACAAGAGCGGTTAATATAAATTTTCGGTTTTTTTCTAATAAATCTTTTCCTGATCAGTTCAAAGAAATTTTTCACTAGCGAGCATTCTCCCGCAGAGGTTTCTCGGGAGTGTACCGTCCTGGACGCTATGTTCCGGGCTGGCCGTCTCACTGGAGCCGATACATGGTTCTGAGCTGTTTCGCTGGGACTAATGTGCTTCCCTAAAGGAAGCGAAGTGAAGGGACTTCGGTTTTTGTTTTGGCGGAGAATGTTGTTGTGTGGGGTCTCGACCGGAGCGTTGAAAATGGTGGTGATTTGCGAAAGTTCGGCTAGAATGCTGTAAATTCAATTTTAGGATGTCATCAAGATGCTAATTATATGTAACAGTGCTGATTTTGAATGATATTGACTTTGATATTGGGGTTAATTTAGTTTTTATAACCCATAAAATATTTTATTCATATAAATTTGTTTTTATGTTAAATGTTAATGTTTATGTCTTGTGTCTGTGAATAAATGTCTTGAGAATTTTTAAAAGCACAGTTTTTATTTCTAAGATATTACAGACATATTATTTGGTGGCAGTTGGTGTGGATAATTCGATCCACTATACCTTAGAATACTCAAAATCAGTCCTGTTACATTATTTTAATTTTCAGATTAGCTGGGGGTAAGTTCATTTTGCCTGACAGTACCCTTCTCTGAAAATTGCGTTTAAAATTGTTGAGTTAAAATATTACGTAGTAACATTTTTGCTTGTTGAATATGAAATGCTCATCATTGTATAATAGTGATATTAATTTAGCAAAGAATTTTGATTGTGCGGTATACAGGATATTGTATAGCATAATTGTTTCTGGTTGCTTTATTCATAATATAGTATCGTTTTGAATTATATTTGTGTAATGTATTGTTATGTATAGTATATCTATAACTTTGGTTTTAGCAAAGATTTAATTTTGCGGTGTACCTTGTACAGCATAAATTAGTGTGGTTGCTTTAATTCTTACTTGATTTAATTGTTAATTGATACAGCATTCAAATTGACAAAGTTATTTAGTGTACTGTTGGTATAAAATAACTTTAATTTCAGGTGGGCTATTACACTTATTGTGCGGTAAACTTTTGTTTAGCACAATTTTAAAGTTTTGGTCAGCGGAAATAAATCAATTAAGAAATAATTCTGTGTTTGTATAACATTGAAATGTAATTGGTATTATTTGTATTGCTGCTGATAACTTGATTATCTGAATAGAAATTTCATTTGATTGTTTTGAATAATTTTACTGAATTTATTGGTATCATTATTGCATTTATCTTTAAAAGAATTATTACTCTATTTTGAAAACGATAGTGGAAAATATTAATGCGTTCTGTTTTCGTCTGATTTTTTTATATACTTCGGATTTCTTCTGAGTTACTTATGAAGGCTATTTCCGGTTGTAAGAATACTTTTCTGTGTGGATATTAATGATGATTTTTATTGCTCGCACATTTTTATTCTTTTCTTTTTCACTGCTAACAGATATTTAAGCAGTGTGTTGCATTTTATTTTTGTTGTATATGAATAACGGAAAGACATAAGAGTTGCGATTACATTTTAAACTCTTTCTTTGTACATTATATTTTGATTGTGTGCTTCCAAAGAAGTATTTTTCATATTTGTATTTAAAATATGTGGTGAAAACAGTTCGATTGATAATTAAATTTATTTGCTAGTATTTGAGCTCTTTTAAAAAAAAGTTGGCATTAAATACGCCAACAAAATAAAAAAAGCGTTTATTCTTGGAACTCTTTATTGATTTTTGTGCATTTAAAACTGTGTAAAAGAGTAGGGATCGCTTTAAAATAATAAGTTAGTACTAATATTTCGGGGAATCATTTTTTTGCGCGAGATGGCTTTTTGGGGGAAAGCCTCAAAGCCTGATTTACAAAAATTAGCGGAGAACCTCGGGGTTGAAATCGGGGCCTCTGCAGCTATAATTGAGATTAAAATGGCTATCCAAGCGATACCCAATTATGTTGAAGAAGTTAACTATATTAAAGAATTACTGGAAACATTAAAGGCAAAGCGGCTTGAAGAAGAAAAGAAGAAGCTTGAAAGAGAAGAGAAGCGGATTGCAGCAGAAGAGAAGCAAATTGCAGAAGAAAGAGAGGCCAAACGTATTCTTGAAGAAAGGAATTGGAAAATGCTTTTCAGCTGAAGAAATTACAGCTAGAATTGGAAAATAAATCCAGACCGAGTGAAACGGACCCAATGGCAAAACCAAAGCTGGAGATGAGACATCTGATGCAAAAATTTGATCCCAAAGAGGGAGATATAAGTCTTTATCTCGTTTTGTTTGAGAGGCAAGCCAGACGTGTGGAAATTAATGAAGACTTGTGGGTATCTCACTTAATTGGATTGTTACCTTATGAGATGTCACAGCTGATTGCCAGGGAGTCGGAAGAAGTTTCAAATGACTACTCGCATATTAAGAAGTTATTGCTCAAAAGATATAAATTTTCGGCTGAAAAATTTAGACAAAAGTTTAACAACCACACAAAAAGTGCTGACAGTAATTGGACAGACTTTTTGTATGAATTAAGGAACTACTTTGAAGAATGGCTGAAAGGTCTTGAAGTAAAAGCCTTTGCCGAGCTTAGTGACTTAATAGTGACAGAGCAGATAAAAAGAAGAGTTCCCTGGGAAGTTAAAGAACATTTCATAGACGAGTGGGCAGACATAAAAAGCCCAGAAATACTCGCTAAAAGGCTGGATGAATATGACAGTGTTCGAAGCCTTTGGAAGAAAAAGTCTTACAGTGGTTCTTCAAAGGAGAGATTTCCAACTTGGATGGCTAAATCTCCGATTGAAAGTAAGGCATCCTTTCCGGTCAAGAAGGAAGAACACGGTTTCAAGAAATCAACCACAAATACTGAAGATTTCGAAAAAAGAACTTTTAGGTGTTATAAATGCGGGTCTAAGGAACATATTAGACCAAATTGTCCCTTGTTGATGAACAAAGAGAGTTCCGCAACTGTAAATAATATGTTTGAAGCTTACAAAGATGATGTAATGTCACCACATGCCTCTAGGGGCGAAGTAAATGGGTTCCCCATGCCTATTCTACGTGGCACGGGATCTAGTATCGATGTTGTGTGCTTGAAAGTGGTAAAGCCAGAAATGTTTACAGGTGAGCATGTCTGGGTACAGCAACCATTAGATGACGCACCGATGTGCTTACCACTGGCTGAAGTTGAACTGAAAGGAGAATTCGGGCACTTGATAACCAAGGCAGCCGTAGTGTGCAACAAAGCTGACAAAGGAAGATATCTTTTAGGGAACAGAACAGCAGCTATTGTGGAAAAGATGAAAAAATACCTGTTCCACAACAAGTTAATGCAATTCAAACACGAGCTCAGAAACGTTTGGAAAAGCAGGAAGAGGTAGTGTATGTCAAAGACAAACATCCCATTTTTGTAGAAGAAAATGAAATGGCAGCTACAGAAGAGATGAAGATCGAAAATGATGATATATTCTCTTTCCCTCCGAAAGAAGAATTTGAGGGCTTGTCAGTGTTAAAGATTGACTCTAAGTCTTTATCGAAGCTCAACAAGGCTGTAAGGAATTGCTGTCATTGACAAAAAAGATACTCGAAAAGACAGATTCAAGGAACGAGTTTGAAATTCTTCCGAATGGACTCTTGGTGAAAAGGAAGACTAATAAAGTTGGTGAGGACATACTTTTATTAGTGGTGCCTAAAGAGTTTCTGGAAAGACTGAAGGCTCTCTGCCATGAAGGTGCATCGAGTCACTTGGGGGTTACGAAAACTAAGGACATTCTTGCAAAATATTTCTTTTGGTCTAACTGTTATCAGGAGATCGAAGAGTATGTGCGAAGTTGTGACCACTGTCAACGTGTGGGAAAACCCAATGATAAGAAAAGAGCACCTATGAAATTAGTTCCGATAATTCAAGAAGTGTTTGCTAAAATAAATGTTGATGCTGTAGGACCTTTGCCGATTACTGCATCGGGAAAAAAATATTTGATTACAGCGATGTGCTTGGCGTCTAAATATCCGGATGCCGTGGCTGTATCAGATATCACCTCCATGTCTGTGGTCGATGCACTTCTTCAGATTTTCAGTCGCATGGGGTTTCCAAAGGAAATTCAACACGATCAAGGAACTTCCTTCATGAGAGAATTAACGACAGAATTCTTTGAACGTTTTGGAGTTAGGGTTGTCCATAGTTCTACGTACCATCCTCAAAGCAACCCATTTGAACGGTTCCAGCACTCTTGGATGAATACTTCGTGTTTTTTATTCCGAAGAAGGCCCAGACTGGGATAAACATGTTCACGCAGCCTTATTCGCTCTAAGAACAGTGACCCACGAATCTACAGGGTTTAGCCCGGCCGAATTGGTGCATGGGAGGAGCCTTAAAACACCCGTTACTTTACTTTATGAAAACTGGCTTCAACCTGAAGAAGAGGAGACTCCAGTGACCGAATATGTGTTCGCTTTACTCAATAGACTGAAACGGTTCTAAGATCTCGCTGTTAAGGAGATCGAAAAGTCTCAACAAAGAAATAAAACTTGGTATGACAAGAGAGCCGTGAAACGAAAGTTTCAGGAAGGGGATTCAGTGCTGATATTCTCTAACTGTAGAGCGAACAAGCTTAGCCCACGATGGACTGGGCCTGGTACTATTTTGAAGAAACTCTCAGAAACCAATTATGTGGTGTCCGTACCTCATAGAAAAGATAAGTCTCAATTTTATCACGTGAATATGCTAAAGCTATACTACAAAAGACCAGAGCAGATTAATTACCTTTCTTTAGAGGCTGAAGAAGGAATAGGAGTCGATGAATTAGAGATTCCTCACATTGAACAAACTACAAATGTTCTTGATTTGTCAGAAATTATTCCAGAACCAACCGGAAGTACATTGACTGAAGACCAATGTCAGCAACTGCGGAATGTCATCTGGAAGTATAGAGAATGCTTCTCCAGTGGATGAACCAGTGATGTCGAAGCCTTATCGGACATCGCCAAAGCAAAATGAAATCCTGCGAAAGGAAATTCAGAAAATGCTTTCCATGAAAATTATTGAAGTAGGATATTCCGATTAAACTTCACCTATGATACTGGAGAAGAGCCCCGACCATGTGTAGATTATCGAAATCTCAACAGGATCACGAAAACCAAATTTTACCCACTACCGAATATAGAGGAAAGAATTGAAACAGTCTCCTCTGCAAAATATATTACGGTTTTGGACTTGTCAAAGGGATATTGGCAAATTCCTATGTATAAAAATGCACAACGATTGTCCGCATTTGTCACTAACTTTAGCACATACATACCGTTGCGTATGCCATTTGGGCTGAAGAATGCTCCTTATGAATTCAGTCGAATGGTAGCACAGTTGCTTGAGGCTTGTGAAGACTTTTCTGTGCCCTATCTCGACGACATTGCAGTTTTCTCTGATATGTTCCAAGAGCATATCAAGCACCTAGAAACAGTACTGCAAAGAATACAACAGGCGGGTTTGACCATTAAACCGTCCAAATGTAAATTTGCTCAGAGTCAAGTCCAATACTTCTGACATATAGTTGGACAAGGATGTAGAAGGAAATCAGAACTGAAGATAGAGGCCATTAAGAACTTTCCTACTCCCCGAACCAAAACGGACATAAGAGCATTTTTGGGTCTAGCGGGATATTATTCCCACTATATTCCAATGTTTTCAACCATTGCTGCGCCTCTCACAGATGCCTTGAAAGGAAAAGGTCGAAAGGGGGTTGTTCATTGGACAGAGGATTGCGAGAAGGCCTTTAATTCACTCAAGCAAGCTCTCGCAAGTAAACCAGTCCTTCACTCTCCGGACTATAACATTCAATTTATCTTGCAGACAGATGCCTCCGACAATGGTATAGGAGTCGTTCTTTCTCAAGTAACTGAAGATGATAAAGAACACCCAATCGTCTACCTTAGTCGTACATTTTCGGATGTAGAAAAAGATATTTAGTTAGTGAAAAAGAATGTGCTGCTATCATATTTGATATCCAGAGACTGAAATACTATTTGGATGGCCAAGCCTTCACTATTGTAACACCGCTAACTAGGCTAAAAACTAATGCGAGCAAAAATGCTCGAATTTTGAGATGGTCATTGGCACTCGAACCCTTCAATTTCGTTATAATCCATCGTAGGGGACTCAGCACAAAAATTCTGACGCGTTGAGCAGGATCCCTAGTCTTCATGGTATATAATATTTGTTGGGGTACTGTCTGGCAAATATGA
>BGPR01002455.1:83253-95425 GCA_013235015.1 Araneus ventricosus | reverse complement strand
CATAGGTAAAGTACTTAATTTTTACGTAGCTCCATGACCAGTATTCAGAAGTTTACGCCTGAGCGGTGCGTTGTTGTTGAAAGTTTACATGCTGATGTGGAAAAAGGGCAGAAATGAATGTGCAGAACGCTTGAGTACCCAGAAGAGGGAATTTCCCCTTTAGAAACTCGTGATTTGAAAAGAAAGTTGTAGTGCGTTTATTATGATGAAAGTAGAAGTATTTAAAATGAGGTGTCTTTAAGATTATTTAGGAAAGTTAAAAAATTAAAATATCACAATTTCCCCCCTCCGCAAGAGTCGTACGACAGCAGGGCCCTTGCTATCGCAAAACCTGCGAAGTTGGACAAGATACCTTTAAAATATTATTAAAATTTTGATAAATTGTTTTAATTGCTGGTCATGGGCTTGAATTTAAGAATATCAACAACAAAAGTACAATAAGATTTATACATTTTTTAAATGCACTTCAGTGAGTACAAGCAAAATATAATGCAAGGATATTTACAAAACATAAAAAATATTCATTTAAATATAAAAATTATTTCAATAATATGTACACAAAAATTTTATATTATATATCATGTTCCCTGGAGTACTCCAATAAACACTAGCTAGTTGACTGTATAAAAAAGTTCCATTCACGTGATGAAAAGTTCTTCAAATAAACGTTCTTTCAATAGTAATTGAACTACTGATTTGTTTATATGAAAAATAATTTAATGTAAATATTCAATTGTATATGTATCTAAAATGGTATGAAAAAACATTGATAAATAAAAATATAAATATGTTTCAAATAGAAAAATATGAATATACTAATGTTTGATGTCAGTGACATTTCATCGAGTTTAACATCAGTGACAAAAGTTTTTTTTAAAAATCTTGATGATGTTGCCTAAGCAACTGGGAGTATCACCAAGTCTGGGCAAAAAAGGGAAAAGGACTTTGTGATCTGTTTCATGCATTCTCCCAGAGAGAGAGACAATGCACAAAACAAAACACAATATTGTAAATCGCTGTTTTTAAAACAGTAAGTCTCATTTCATTTATGATCGTTTTGTTCTTTGGGAAACACCAAAGAAGAAAAATATGAAGACTCAGCCCTCCATGGGGAAATGATTTTTGAACGGACTGACTCTTACCAAAAGGGACAGAATTATAAAGGCAAGACAAGGTTTTTTTTTTCATGTAGTTAATTTATTATTCATGACTTAATTTAAGTTTATCTGGTGAATGAAAACATCTTAATTTAGAAATATGCACAATTTGTGTGGCTTGTTTTGTTAAAGGATTTGGTTTATTAATTTCATAAGTTACTTCAGAACATTGTTTAATAATTTCATATGGGCCAGAAAAAGGAGGACTTAATTTTCTAGCATTGGGATAATGGAATTCTTCATAAACAAAAAGATCACTTGGATTAAATTTCTTGTCAACAAAACGTGCATCATATCTTATTTTGTTTTTGATATGGTAATCTATTGTTCTTTGTAAAGCCAAATTACGAGCTTCGTTAACAGGTTCATAATAACTATTTTGAACAATAGGGGAATCATAAGGTAATGTACCAAGCAACAAGTAAGCAGGTGGATATTGGTTATTGAATGGGGAGTTAAGTTATACTCATTTGTAACACTTTCTAATAATTTAGTCCAAGGAACTTTAGTGGAAGTGGAATTAACTTTACATTTAAGCCTAGTTACTAATGATTGATTAACACGTTCAACTTTGCCATTCGTTTGTGGGTGATGGGCTGTGGTTAAAAGATGTTTAACATTATAATTTCTTAGGAATTTTTTAAATCGAGAGGAAGTAAATGCAGCATTTCTATCAGATAATTATTTTACAGGGACTTGAATTTGGGAAATTTGTTTTAGAATATTAATGTAAGTTTCAGAGTTTTCATTTTTTGAAGGAAAAGCCCACACATGTCTTGTCGCATGGTCAATCACAATATGAAGAAATTTTTTGTTGAGTTGTAATAATTGAAACCTCCAACAGTATCTACAGAAATACATTCGAAAGGTGTACTAGTAGGAAGTACTTGTTGGAGTAGGACAATTCTTTTTTGTTTTCGCTCTTTGTTAAGTTGACAAACAGAGCAATGTTTAACAAATTCAGTTATATCAGAGGTAATATTAGGCCAATAATACTGAGGAGTAATTAAATTTAACATTTTTTGGACACCAGGATGACCAAATTGTTCATGAGCTTGATTTAACAATTTAAGTCTTAATGAAAATGGCACAACTATTTTGTACAAATTTCTCTTTTTTATTACTATTACATCTTTAACTTCATGATACTTAGGTCCACAGAGATTATCATTTTTTGTTGAGTTTTTATTTCATTTATGTCTAACAAATGCACTGAATGCTGAAGATGGTGAGAAACTGGATGAATAGATAACATATCTGCTTCAATGTTAGTGCAACCTTTTTCATATTTAATTTCATAGTCAAACATACTTAACTTTAATGACCAGCGGAATAACCTACCTCTTAAGTTTTTAACATTTTTGAGCCAAACAAGCCGCATGATCAGTATGAATGACAAATTTTTGGCCATGGAGGTAATAGTAAAATTTATCCAAAGCTTCAACTATTGCAAGACATTCTAACTCAGTTATAGCATAATTTTTTTCATAGTCTCTTAAAGTTCTAGAATGATAAGCTATTGGATGTAAAACATCAGAGGCATCAGGTGGTTTCAAAACAGCTCCAACACTTTTTTTGTGATGCATTGACAAAAACATGACAAGTCACATCAGGGTTATATAAATTTTAAACCGGTTTAGTTGTTAGGGTTTCTTTAAGCTTGTCAAATGCATACTGACATTCATTTGTCCAGCTAAATTTTACATCTTTTTTCAAAAGTTGATTTAAAGGATATCTAAGTTTAGCATATTGAGGAATAAATTTATTGTAAACATTTACAGAACCTAAGAACCTTTGAAGTTCTTTAACATTAGTGGGTGGTTGCAATTTTTTGATAGTTTCAATATTAGCATTATTTGGAGAAACTTTACCTTTGTTCAATTTCATAACCCAAAAAGATAATTTTAGTTTGGGGAAAAACACATTTGGATAGTTTCAATTTAATGTTTTCTTTTTCACATATTTCAAAGATTGTTTTAAGATGTTTCCAATGTTCTAGTTCAGATGAAGAGTACACAGTGAAATCATCGAAATAATTGCAAGCAAAATCAATTTTATATTTAGTTAATATTCTTCGAATTAATCTATTAAAAATTACAGGAGCTACTTTAATGCCAAATGGTAATCTGCACCACTCATATAAGCCAAAATTTGTGCAGAAAGCTAGTTTTTCAGTATCTTTTGGGTGAATGGGCACATGCCAATACCCAGAAGCCAAATCCAGAGAGGAAATAATTTATGCTTTTGATAATTTATCTAGTAGACTATCCATGAAGGGTAAGAGTTCAGAGTCTGATTTGCATAGAGCATTTAATTTCCTGAAATCTATGCATAATCGAGTCTTTTTACCCTCATCACGTTTAAAAGCTAAAGTTACAGGAGATGAATTGGGACTATTACTTTCTCTAATTAAACCAGCTTGCAAAAATTTCTCAACCTGACTCTTTATTTCTTGCTCCTCAACAGGAGAAGTACGATAAGGTCTCAGACTAACTGGCAAGTCAGAATTGAGCACAATTCTCTGTGGTTCAACTCTGAGTGCACCAACATCATACT
This sequence comes from Araneus ventricosus, assembly GCA_013235015.1. Lineage (NCBI taxonomy): Eukaryota > Metazoa > Arthropoda > Arachnida > Araneae > Araneidae > Araneus > Araneus ventricosus. The sequence goes on along the minus strand of BGPR01002455.1, from coordinate 91,712 downwards.
TGTCCTTTGAAAAAACTGAATCAAAATTTTTAATTATATCTTTTACTTCTATTCTTAACTCACATTTATTCTCTGTGACAGACTGAGGAGGGTGAACCTGATCTTCAGTGGTCTGAGAACAATGGGAGTTTATTTGTTTACATTCAGAAATATGTAAAGAAATGTTTTGTTTGTTTTTGTCATTTGAATGATTTTTATCATTTTGACTTGTATTTAAGTTTTTCCCATTTTGACAAATTTTTTGTTTACTGCAGTTTATAGTTATGTCATATTTTGACAATTCTGGCATTCCTAGGATTATATAAGGTAAAGTATGATCTAGAACATACATAGTCACAGTTTTGTATATGGTACCAATTTTTAATGAAAATGTACATGTTTTAGTAAGGCTAATTGTACCCCGGGTTTGCTGCACAATTATACCTTGAGCATTTGTCATTTTTAATTTGTTTTTTGTCACTAAATAACGTGGGATTAAAGAGATAGTTGACCCAGTGTCTAAAACACATGGCAACGGGTTTCTTTTGTAGTATCCGGATACTGTAGGTAATTGTCATTGTTGATTTTCCTCCTTTGGAGGGTCAAAGTTAGGTGGAACAGGATTGGGAGATGGTAATTGTTCTGCAGAAAATCCAAATGGGCAAGTTTGTACCCAATGATAAGCATTGGCAATGCCTTGTTTTGTGCAAAGCCAGCATGGTGAAGGTGGCAATTTGTCTTGGAAATGGGTGTTAGCATTACTAAAAGGTCTGAAATCTAGCCTAGGTGGAGGAGTTTTCCAATTGTTATTTTGCCTGGGAGGAGAATTTGGTTGAAAGTGATTTGGCCTAAAATTTTGTCTGGGTGTAAAGTTATGGGGCCTAAAATTTCTTGGCTGCAATTGGTTACCATTAGCTGAGAATGTTTTTAAATTTTGGGTTGCAGAATGGCTAGGGGTAATTTGATTTGCATCCGATTTTTGAATTTTGATTAATTTTGTGGCCGTTATGAGCCATTCCGTCGGATTGTTAGGGGAATTTATCGCCAGATTTTGTCTTAGATTAACTGGCAAGCCATCCGAAAGTCCCTCAAGAATCATTCTTGTAGCTAAATTTAATTGTCTGCCCATTTTTAATTTTTCTTGGAAGTATAGTTATATCATCACCTTCTTTGAATGATTTCAAAGTGAAATCACTCAAATTGACTAGGTTAGGGGAGATGTACCTTTCAGTTAAAAAGGAAACGAATTCCTTCTAAGTTTTAATTGCATCGTATTAATTTACATATTCAGTTAAGGCACTGTTTTTTAAGTATGCTGTTATGTTGTTCAATTTCCATTTATTATCCAAGTTATACTCTTGACATTTATCATTAAAGTATTTAAGCCAAGAATTTACATTCATAGAGTTGTTCGGGTGAAAAGGAATGATATTGACAGAATTAGTAGCCTGAATTACAACACCAGATTCATCTGGTTTAGCATTTGTTTTGTCATTCATTTTAACTATTTTACCAGATCTTAAATTCATGCAGGAAAAATTTAACACAAGTTAGGGAAAACAATTTTAAATTTAAGGGAATTTTAAAATAACTACATGTTAAACTATTTACTTTAATACTGCAATTAAATACACAGAATAATACTACTTTTCAGTATAATTTCATGAAAATGCAAATACTAAAATTCAAAAATAATTATGCATGAAACATAAACAACACACTCAAAAAATAGAATGATACTAAATAAATTCAAAATAATATTTCAAAAGAATATATTTCATAATTTACCAAAAATATACTGATCAGTATCATATTTAATACCACAACCAAAACAAAACTATTTATCAAAGAAAATATATTATAAATGAAAAACAATTTAAAATAACATCATTAAAAACACTCAAGATCATGATTTCTTTTATTTATTTTTCCCACTACCAGCTGGTGATTTTTTTTTCGCTCTACTCGCAGATTAAAATTTAGAAAATGTAATCACCGACGATGCACATCACTTTGAATTCTTGCACATTTTAGATATTGGATAACACATAAAGATGAACACTATGATTAAAAAGAAGTCGGCACTATGGAAATCACTGTAGAACACAAATTTGAAAGAGCACACTGGAAAAATGGAACTTTTGATGGCACCCTTGTAAATAACTTTATGACGATGACATAAATACTTCAAAAATACTTGAATGAAGAAAGCATTAACGATAAAATTTGAAGTAACATGAAGATGGAAGAGTAGAAATTTGGAATGACGACCTTTTTTTGTGGTTATACATTTCTGCGTAATGTAGCCATTCGGGCGTGAACGACGATTTCTCAGTTGAGCAGAATGGCGGCTCCGAAACCCATGTACGGGGTCTCCACGAAACAAAGGATATGCTGTCGACTCAATATAAGATCAGGCTTTAAAAAGGTGAAATGCAGTCCATTTTGATCATGGAAGAGACAATTTTTGCTTAAATCTTCTTTTATTCAGGCATTATGTTATTTCTTCATAGGTAAAGTACTTAAATTTTACGTAGCTCCATGACCAGTATTCAGAAGTTTACGCCTGAGCGGTGCGTTGTTGTCGAAAGTTTACATGCTGACGTGAAAAAAGGGCAGAAATGAATGCGCAGAACGCTTAAATACCCTGAAAAGGGAATTTCCCCTTTAGAAACTCGTGATTTGAAAAAAAAGTTGTAGTGCGTTTATTATGATGAAAGTAGAAGTATTTAAAATGAGGTGTCGTTAAGATTATTTAGGAAAGTTAAAAAATTAAAATATCACATATATATATATTCTATTATATATTCACTTTTTGTATTAAGTGTATTTTCAGCTTTTCTTGCCCTGCTGCGAAAAGTCTCCAAGAGGGGAGGAGATGTGACTGTACCGTCCTGGCCGCTATGTTCCGGGCTGGCCGTCCCACTGGAGCCGATACATGGTTCTGAGCTGTTTCGCTGGGACTAATGTGCTTCCCTAAAGGAAGCGAAGTGAAGGGACTTCGGTTTTTGTGTTGGCGGAGAATGTTGTTGTGTGGGGTCTCGATCGGAGCCGTGAAAATGGTGGTGATTCGCGAAAGTTCGGTTAGAATGCTGTAAATTCAATTTTAGGATGTCAGCAAGATGCTAATTATATGTAACAGTGCTGATTTTGAATGATATTGACTTTGATATTGGGGTTAATTTAGTTTTTATAACTCATGAAATATTTTATTTATATAAATTTGTTTTTATGTTAAATGTTAATGTTTATGTCTTGTGTCTGTGAATAAATGTCTTGAGAATTGTTAAAAGCACAGTTTTTATTTCTAAGATATTACAGGAGCCTTCCCAACAAGCATTGTTGCAATGGGAAACTTCAGCATTTTCTTAAATTATTTTTCTAATTGAACATTCTTCAAAATGAACAATAACATTAAAAAAACTATAGGCAGATTTTCTATATTCAATCAAAAGTCAATCAAAGTTCGCCACTCAGATGATTCGGGAAAAACGATCCATTTTGGAGAGAAGCGGGTCTGACGTGACATGTGACCAAACAGGGGAGAGCTCCCATTCGCTCGCTATTGAAATTTTGCTTTTTTACTTACTCGTATACGAAATACACAAAGAGAAAGTATTGTAATCGTCAAAAAATTCGAACTCGTGATTTTGACGAATCTCCACGTTGTGGACCTCCCTGATTCCGAAAAACACAATTTTGCAATTGTGTCTGTCTGTGTGTCTGCCACACCGATAATAACTTTTTGACGGAGAGCTTGGGTCAGAGACCTATAATCTCCATTCCATAGCTGTTGCTGTAAGAAAAGTAACATAACACATAGCACTAACTTAATGACTCTGTGATGAGTAGAATTAATAGAAAAAAAAGAAAGAAAATAAAATAACAAATAAAAATAAATAAATAACTAAATAAAATAAAGGGAAGAAGAATTAATTGAAATGTAGAAGCATTAAGTAAATAATAACAACGTAAAAATAAAAGAAAAAATTTATAAGAACATTTAAAAGTTATAAGGTGAAATAAAAGGTTTTGAGCGTTCCAAAGGAAACAAGAGTTTATGAAGAGCTCGAAGGAGCAGTAGTGGGTGAGACATATCCGCTTCTGTCAGTAAGGCGAGGTAAACAACGTTCAAGGTCAGGGCACAAGGGTTGCCAGAAGATCTGCAGTCAGTTGTCGAACAGCTGATGAAAAAGTGTGCCAGAAGTGGTCGAAACGGTTTCTGAGACGGGATGGGAGTAGGTGGGACTGGATTTCCAAGGTCGTTGCTATTGTAGTGAGTTGAAGTTACGTAGCAGGATTGCGTAAGCAGCGCTTACGGTTGGGAAGAAACAAGTGCTAGAAGGGGTTAGACAGGTTCTCTCAAGGTCTTTTCTATTGTAGTAGGGAGAGTTGCGTTGTAGTATTACGTAATGAGTCTTCTCGCTCTGCGTTTGTTGACAGGGTGAAAAGGATCGTAGCGGGGAATAGAGCGGATTACAACATTGCCCATATTATCGATTCTATTGAAGAACTAGCTGTTACCCGCGACTTTGTGCGCGAAGAATTTGAATTATTAAATTTTTCTAATTCACAAATGTAAATGTTTCGTTACATGTTGAAAGGGGAAATTAAAAGTTTTGACAGAAGATAATACATACTTGAACGACTTAGCAGAGTGTCAGCTGTTATAGTTAGGTAATTTGTTTATCTATGCTAACACACTTTTGTACACTACGTGTTTTGTTTTTCGTTTTCTGCTCGGATGTAGAGGTTTCGTGGCAGGACACACGTGAACACGCCATATATAGTTGCCCATGGGAAAAATACTGTTTTTCCAAATGTTCGCCTGTCCCTTTGAGTGGCTGTCAAATGCTAATTTTAAAGGCAATGTTTACCTTTTAAACTTGGATGGTAAATCCTTCGGTATTATCAGAATGCGTGGAATTAAAATACTCTCCCCTCTCGCTGTGCCAGTCATAACAGTAGTTCGCACAACATTTGTACCTAGGTGTGTAATTTGTAACTGTGAGTCAATGCGAAGTCTCGGTACAGCGAGATTACGTATGAATAGTACTGCACATCGACTTTAAATCTAAGCTTGTTGGAAGGTACCCCTGACAAATAAGAGAAGTTGAAAAACTCTACAGGATATGATGTTACTTGTTATTGCCCATTAGCGTATCTACAGATAGATATTCTGTAAAACCTCCCTTCATATGCGACATATTTTTTTTTTTCATTTATCTGACCTAAACTTTCATTATTCAGTGCCAAAATTACCAATTCAACAACCATTCTCTATTCCTCATATATTCTCTGTTATTGTAAATTACATCATTGTACTCAATGGTATCATTAGGTGCTTACAATCTGTGGAATATATCATCCACCATCCTATATGCCACCGCTTCCACCATTCAACAGAATACATAAAACAAAATATATCTTCGTATATTTCATTTTAGTTATAATTCACATTAGTTTCTAAATTTGAATCTAAAAACTCTTGCAACTATATCATATCTATCAATACATTTCTGTCCCGGCGTCAATTTATCGACAATTTCTTGAATAAAATCTGATAAGGAAAAGGTACAACTATAAATAACTAAAATTAAATAGACTGCAAACTTCAGAAAATGGAAATCAAGCGTCGAGTTGAGTAATTTCAGTTATTATTCCACACATAAATTAATTATTTATTTATTTTCTCAGAAAGATCACATGCTCGCGGTTTTCTTAATGTTCACGTGATGTTTGACTATAAAAATAAGTTAGACCAAATGCTTACGTTATTTTAAGTATCACATGTAAGTTGATTTTAAAAATAAGTTATTCCAAATGTTTAAGAATTCCTTAAGGATCACGTAATAGTTGATTGAAAAATAAAGTAGTAATCTCCATCGCGTATCGCTGAGTCAATTGGCCTTTCTTTGTTAATTATTTAATTGTTGTCTGTAGCCAAAAATATTGAATATATGATAAAATAACATATCCTATGTCCGTTCCTGCAAATTTCTTATCAAGACTATTCACCGTTTAGGAGGAGTTCTTGCGACAGACAGACCATTAATACATCTTTTTCTCCCCTCCCTTTGTCCTCTTCCTACTATAGTAACCGGACTAAGTAACATTGAAGGCTTAGCACACACTCATTATGATTATTTAAAAATTTGCGAAAATTAAATAAAACATCGAGAGAATAATTCACTAACTTCATTGGATCACTGTGCAACCGCTTTAAAAGGTGTAAATGCCACAACCTGAAACCGGAAGTGAAAAGTCTACTTTGTTGTTTATGCGCAAAGAAAACAATATTTTCTTATATTAACTTTAACACTGGCAAAAGCCTGCGAGCGAAACAGTAATTTGGCCTAAATTTATTTCTATAAGAATAAAAAGTATTGTTAGAAATTGCGTAAAAATATTTTTTTAAACTTTTATAACAATCAGAGAAAACACTTCATCGCAATGGAATTATTATCGTTAAAAAGATAATTTTCAGCTCTTTAAAATGACATAAAAATTGTTGTTGTCTAATAAATATTTCCGAAGTTATTGGAGAAAAGCGTCTAAGCATTACGCTTAACAGCGGCTAATTTTTATTTAATTAAATATCTTAAGAACTAATTAACTCTGAAAGTTGAAAATAGCACCGTTGACCTAGAGATATGCTCTATAATGCCGTGTGTAAATTTCACGTCGCTACCGTTCACCGTTTAGAAGGAGTTCTTGTGACCAACAAACAGACAGATACATGTATTTTTTGTTTTATATTATAGATATTTATAAAAATAAGCAAAATTTTCTGAAATAAAGGTAAATTAGTTCAAAGTCTAACCATCGCCTAGCCACGGAGTAGCTATAAATCTTCGTTATTTCACAAACGTCTGCACGTATTTAAAAATTATTGAATTTTAAAAAAATTAATTACAATCGAAGGGAAAATGTTATAAAAATAAAATTGGTATCATTGAAACGGTAAAATTTTGAACTTTAAGATAGTAAAAAATAATTTTTGTCGGACAATTTGCTCCGAAGTTGCGGTGGAAAAACGGTTTCGGTTAATTTGTAATTAACTGACTGTTGAATTAACTTTTGGACTTTGAAAAGTTGACAGTAATATTCTCCTTGTCTTAATTAATAAGTGTGCAAAGTTTGGTTGAAATCAGTGGCGTGGTTTCGGAGGAGATGTGGAACATAGGCACATACAAGCATACAAACATACATACCCACAATGACTTTTATTTATATTAAGATGAAGTTGCTAATTTTTTGAAGAAGTAAAGGAGGGTTAGAATCTTGAGATCTTGACGGATGTTATTATTGCGCACGAAACAGGGCATCTTAGAGATTTGTCTGAGAGGTCTGTGAGTCTGTGAACACGTTAACTCGAAAACAATTAGAGCTAACGGGGTGAAATTTGGTATGTGATCTTCACACATCATTTGTAGTATTTTATCAATTACCGGATATTCCCTCTTCAAATGAAAGGAAGGTTCATCAACATGTAAAGAAAAGAAGACTTTACGAACTAATAGTGTAAAAGTGAAAATGCCTGTGATGTACATAGACTATATATTTCCTTCTTTTTGTTTATTTCGTTTTTCTTAACTAAAATTCCCGTGTCTTGTCCTTCAAACCGTTCAGTGACTGGTCCGGTCACGGGTACGGGTGTAAGAGACGGCGTTCTGTAGGTTTTTATCAAATTTTGGACAAAATCCGTCTACGGGAAATTTGTCTGTCTCTCCACTTTCATGTGAACACGATAACTGAGAAACTTGAATAGCTAGATGGATAAAATTTGGTACACAGTTTTATCATCATGAATGGAGGTCAGTATTTAAGTTTGACCAAATCCGTCAAAGGGTTGACTGTCTGTCGGTCTGCATAATCGCAAACTTGTGAACTCAATAACTCTTTAAGATAATGACTTAGATCTTTGAAATTTGGTACGTAGCCTTATAACCTTAATTGTAGGTTTGTGTCCAATTTTCGTTTCAATTCGTTGGAGAAAGGTGTTCAAATTGCATATTTTGTTCAAAATGTGTATGTGCTGGCGAACGTTTCGCTTATTTTACTCAAGTTAGTACGATTGTGTTTTTGTCATCGGCGGTTTAAGAAGGAAATTGTAGCGAGCGGCAAACACGAGCTTCGGTAATTATGGAAACCTTCTAAAACGAAACTTTATTCTGACATTCTCCAGATGGAGGCCTGTGATTAACCAGAGGTATTGTGAAATACTGTGTGATATTTATATTAAGATTTCGTACACAAAAAACCTTAAATAAAGTTTTGGTACCTCAGCGATCGTATATTCTTAAAATAATAGTGAATTTCGATTTTTTTGCGAATTTTCAGATAAAAAATCTTTGTGATAGAATATTATATTTCTGGGATCTTATAGCACGTTATACTGTTTTACTGAATATAGTTTATTTGACAAATACAATAATTAACTGAATTTTACTATGCGGCATAATAGGTAAGTTAAGACT
>BGPR01002455.1:68839-83243 GCA_013235015.1 Araneus ventricosus | reverse complement strand
AAAAAGTAAAACACAATGTAAGAAAATTAAAAGACAGAAAGATATTTTAATAGTTGAAGTGTCATCCTAACCTTCCCTACAGGATGCCTAAATGTCTTCTTAACCTTGGGTCGGGAGCAATACAAATGCTAAAACAATCGAGCGCAACTCATCTGGGAGATTAAAAGTTAAATTTTGCTTAGGCTTAAGAAAAAGCTTACCAAACTGAACTATTCAATTATAGGAAGCTATATTTGCGTTTTTAAATAACTTTTGTGTATTTCATTGCACTTTCAACTAACGAAATGTACAGGAATTCCTGAAGGAGTTGAAGTTTGTTTTACCGTAAGGTTTCTTAGCAATGGCAATTGTTGACGTTGAGAGCTTGAAATAATTCGACATTTTTGAAACAATGTATTGAAAATAACCATCAGTATCATTGAATTAGAGATTGGGACACAGGTATACGAACTTTTGTAGGTATATAGAAAATATTCAGAAAAAATTGGGAAATAGAAAATAAAAACGTAATCGGACACAACTCATCGACCGGATTTATGTGCCCCTCACATACATCAATAGAGCACTACAAACAAACCACGACATCCAAGTGTGAGTTATAGGGAGCCAGGAAGCTGCTAACGTTGTTGATACCCGGATGCATCGAATGCTCACGTGACTCCAAGTACGTGTAATGGGCGGCTGCGAGTTTAACCTCTTGCCAGATCCCGAATTTCCGTTGACGACCTGTGATGTGCTCTTATTACAGTCTTTGATGTTTTTTCCCTGTGTCTGTGTTAATAAATGTGTGTTTGATAATCTCTGGTTTTATTTCTTCCACCTGCACCTCTGCCCCACTCATTTAACCTAAGAAGTTATGGAATCAGATACACGGAAGAAACTTTTTGAAAGGGATTTGAAACACTGAACATTTTTGGACTAAACGGAATCGCAAGGGCTAACCTCAAGATGGCGGAAAGACAAGTGAGAAGCAACGCGCTAAGTAAGAGCAATTTCGAAACATGGAAACTGCAGCTGGAGGCCGCGCTGATCAGAAACGACAGATTCAAATATGTTTCGGAAGTCGCACCCCCACTTGAGCCGAAGGAAGCTTATGACAGTTGGAAGATTGAAGACAGCAAAACAAAGGCTGATCTGATCTTATGCATTCACCCAAGCGAGCTGAAGTTGGTAAAAAACTGTCTAACTGCGAAAGGTTTAGTGGGAGAAGCTCGAGAGCACTTACCAATCAAAAGGACCTTCGAGAAAAGCTAGCCTCCTAAAACTCCTACTACAAATTAAAATGGAGATTAGTAGTGCTCGAAAACATTCGAAAATTCTTTGACATTATCGACAAACTACAAGATTTGGATATTGTCATCGATGAAGCTTGACAAATTTAATGTTGCTGTACAGTTTGCCTTCTAACTTTGAAATATTCAGAGTTGCGATAGAATCTCGTGATGAACTGCCGATACTGAATACATTATGAATAAAAATAATCGTCGAATGGCAATGTCGAGCAGACCAGTCCATATCCAAAGATGATGGAGCCTATGAAGAGAAGGTCGAAAATCATTTCCGAAATCAAAGTTTCAAAGCTAAAACAAAACCGAAATAAACCGTTGATAAGAGAAAAAGGAATACTCCAAAGCCGCATAGATCAAGAAAACTAAAATTCTGGACCTGTGGCCTTGAAGAACACTTTAGCCGCGAATGTAAGCAGAAGAAATATTCGAAAATTCACAGCGCCGTTGGTTTTTGCATCGCAAATTTCTCCGATGCACGAGCACCGCAGCCAGTAGATCTTGGACTCCAAATACACAACGCATATGGGCTATAATGAATCGCTCTTTGAATATATGGAACTGTCCAAAGAAAAATGCGTCAAGTTGGCTGACAAAAGTGAAGCGAAAGTGCAAGGACTTTGTCAAACCAATTTTCTTGCAATCTTGAATGAACAATTGTCATATATGTAGTCGAACGAAACTTTGTACGTGCCAAGTTTATCCTACACTCTTAAATCTGTGCCTCTGATATAAGAGGCACATTTTGAACTTTTGTGCCTCTGAAAATTAAGAGGCACATTGTGCCTCTGAACATTATGAGGCACATGGTGCCTTTTAATTCAGATTCAAGTGACTCTTATTTGAAATTATATTCTGTGCCCCTTGCAGTCTAAGAGGCACAGAATACAATAATATGGTACATGTTTTTGTTCATTTTACGTGCCAACTTTGCTTACATTCAACTTTGTACGTGCCAAGTTTATCCTACAACTTGCTCAGTGTCGCGAAATTGACTAATCTTGGATTTACTGTGCAATTCAACGGACAATCAGCAGACATCGTGAACTCCTTGCAAGACATGGAACTGAAAGCTGATGGTGTTGGGGACTTGTATTTTTTACACACCGAAGAAAAGAAGGATAATACTGCTGCGACGGTAAGTGCTTCTATGGATACTCCCAGTTCCAGTGACTTTCAGAAATGACATATTCGCCTAGGTCATTTAAATAAAGTTGACTTGATGAATGCAAATAAAAATTGTTCATTTGAAGGTTTCAAGTGTTCAAATTTAAAATTTTCAAATTTAGATATTTCTAATTTTGATTTGAAATTTGTATCAAATGTAAGCATAATAAAATTTCAATTAGAAATGTGGAAAGCAGAAGTAATGTCAAACTGAAAATTTTGCTCACCGATTTGTGTGGGCTAATGAAAGTGAGATTTATCGGGAACGCATGATACTTTATAACTTTTATTGATGATAAAACTGGTTGGACTGAGACCAGATTTCTCAAAAATAAATCTGAGGCCTGAGAAAAATTTAAAGCAGTTACAAATACCTTAGAACGGCAATCTGGTTGCAAATTAAAATTTCTGCAATCAGATAGAGGGGGCGAATATATCGGGGAAAATTTTGATGATTGTCCTAAAGAACTTGGAATACAAAGTCGCTTAACAGTCAAAAATACACCTGAACTAAACGGGATCGCGGAGAGGAAAAATAGAAATCTTTTAGATATTGCTAGATGTTCTTAAATCCAATCCAACCTTCACTTAGTTTTTGAGTTGAAGCAATTGCGAATGCTAAATATACCAAAAATCGAATACCGTCCAAATCGTTGAAAAGGAAAAGCCCATACGAATTATGGCATGGTAGACTCCCGATTATTGGTTACTTTAAAACTTTTGGTTGTGAAGCATCTGTTTGGAACTATAAGAAAAATATAGAACAAGAGCCCGAGCTTCAAAAGGTATTTTTCTTGGATATAGCGATAATTTAAAAGCTTATCTTATTTGGCTAACCGAAGCGAAAATGGTGGAAATATCCCGTAGTTTGGCTAACCGATGCGAAAAGGGGTGGACATATTCCGTAGTGTAAAATTTCTCGAAAATAATTCAGTAACTCCTTTAAAAGCGTACATTGATTTTATTTCCTATGAGGATGGAGTGATTAAACAAATAAAGGATGCCAAACCCTTATTCTCGCTCCTATCAACAGCGAAAAGCGAAACACACCGATGGTGACACACCGAGAATGAGCTATCAATATCTGAAGAACACATAAATTGGGAGCAAACCTCCTACCGTGGGCGGGGCCGACCCAAGTTTGTCCGAGACGCGTTAAGGAGACCGAAAAAGATATGAGCTACTCCGAAAGAAGAAACAAACGAATATAATTCGCAGAATTTAGTTGATTCCACTGATTGCACAGTTTTCGCATTGGGAGAGATATCTATTGACAGTGCATTAAAAGGCGAATCCTCACAGGATTGGTTAAAAGGCTTCTGAAGTGAAATCTATTTTAAAACATGATACCTTTGACTTAGTTAAGAGGACGGAAAATATGGAATTAACTGGTAGTAGATTTATCTTAAGAAATCAGTATGGGTCTGATGGAAAAATAAAATTTAAAAAGGCTAGATTGGTAGCACAAGGATTTGGTCAAATACCCGAAGTAAATTATTGCCAAAATAAAGCATTTTTACCCGTAGAGAGATAGAGTTCAATCAGGATGCTAGCTTCTTTAGCTGCCAAATTTAAAGCAAAAATTTATCAGTTCGATATTACAGCTGCTTAACTTAATGGTATTTTAGAAGATGAGGTCTATGTAAATATTCCAAAATATTTTTACCTGGCACTTGAGACTAATTAAAAGTGAAAATGATGAACACTTTTGCAAAAGAGCGAAGCAAATACTTGTAAGCATTAAACCCTCCTAGCGTCAGGCCCGATATATCTACATGAACTTTTCTCCTCTCATAACGGCAGACCCGAGACTGTCTCGGGAAAGAAAAGTTCCATATAAGTGTCAGACCCGAGACTTTCCTGCCACAAGTTTTTCTGTTCCCCTTGGCGTCACGCGGCGACATAATTAGAGGGAGTGTCTGTGGTCATGGGAGGATCGGTTTCAATGGATCTGGTCTGGTTTACTGTAATAATTTGAGCATGTAGCGATAACACAAGTAGACATGGAAGAGATGAAAGATTTTCTCAATATTTCACAAAAATAACACATAACAACACAGGAAAAAATAGCTTAGAATTAAAGACACAGCAGTATACGCTCTCGGACCCCACAAGTTTCCTGTCCGCTTAGTGACGTCCAAACTAGTTTTTTCCCCTCTTTACCGCAATACTTTAAGTTCACAGGTAGCCCAAATATTTCCCTGGTCCTGAGTTTGAATAGATATAGTCTTTTAAGTCGTATTGCGATTAGCAGCATAAAATCAAAGCCAGAAGTCTCCTGCGTAAAATTCGCAAATCATTCTGAGTTAGTTTTAGATTTAGAGAATAAATGTGTATCTAAAATGAGTGTCAATTAAAGGCATAAAATTGAATGTCTATAAACTTTGCATATGCACATATACGTATTTTTATTAGCATCTAACTAAAGATATGTTTTTAATTTAAAACACAAATAAAAGGAATATGAAATAAGAAATTAAAAAGTTGACAAATTTCTCTTTCTCTTAAATTTCTCTTTAATTTCTGAGATATTTTTCCCACAGTTCCATTTAACGAATTCTTAGATCCACCCTGGTTACAAATACTAAGTTTTGAATATTCAACAAGATATAAAATCGTAATCACATGCACATAAAAACCATAGATCGTTATCTCGAAATCCGAAATGTCCTTCGAGATTCCCTATTTACAAAATTGTTTTTCGAAATGTTGAGGAAACAAAATTATAATATGGTATTACTAATTTTGATTATTATTTTAATCACCCGATTTGAAGTACTGCAAAAAATTTGCAATGCGCTGAATGAACAATATATATTTCTTTTTGTTTCAAGAAAGAAATTCGATCGGTAATTTCTTAATTAGATGTGATAAAAATATTTTTTTAATATGTAGTGAGGAGAAAACATTGAAACGTATACATTTAATTTGTAACAATGAGATTCATTTAAAAAATTTTAATTTTTTTCTTATAAGGTTCTTGCAGAAATTTAAGAAAAAATCTAAAATCTTTCACCGATTCCCATTCTAACATGTTGCATGTAAAACTGCAAGACATTCCCATCTACTTTTCTGAGAATACTCAAAGGAGGGTCTTCTAACAAAGGATACTGTCACAACCAATCGAGGTTAGAAGTCATCTGTCACTGCCTCTCGAAAACAGGTCTAATAGCCCCCCTACGGCGCGCAAATGACCACAAAAGGGGATTCAAACTGTTTTGTCCAATTCTGATAAATTGGATAAAAACCTTGTCTTTCAGCGTGACAATTTCGTTAAACGTAGGAATCTGAAAGCTTAACGGCTGGAGGGTTAACATTTCATTGAAACCGCTTTTGGTGAGAAACCAGAGATACACGGCAAACTGGAGGCATCAACTGAATGTGTATCAAAAATATTAGGACACAGAATTTACGTAACTGATATTACTGATTCCTCTTTTCTCGTCCTGGATATTCTTCAAAAGTTTAACATCACTTTAGACCTGGACAGGAATAAAATACGGACAAGAGAAGAGGAAATTCCCTTGTTTTGTGTCGATTCAGAGCATTTAAAGGTATTCTCTGCATTAGCCAAAGAGAGAACTATAGTTCCCGAGAGATCAGAATGTCTTATACTAGAAATTCCTGAAGTTTCTGTGTAATTCAAATATGCCAGGACTTTTCTATTCATGCCTCAAAGAAAGGTGTCCTTCTGGCGGCTACACTCGATGATTTAAAAAAAAGCCATCTCCGTTCGTGTTCTGAATCTAGATAATAAACCCTAGACCATTGGCAAAGGAGCTGTTATTGCAAGTTGTGAACCAGTGGTGGATATCGTCGCTCGTCCTCAAGAATTTTCCGAAGCACAGCATCTCCCGTCAATCTTGCAGAATTTTGAGGGGCTTAATGAAGAGCAGCGTACAACAGTAAGGAAATTGCTTCAATAATTTCAGAACTTGTATTCTACCAGTGACTCTGATGTCGGCCATTGCAGTATGACTCAACATAGAATTTTTACAGGTAATCATTCACCAAAAAAACAATATCCATGAGGATTGCCTCTTCCAAAGAAAGAGGAAGCGGAGCGCCTAGTTAAAGAGATGGTGGAAACCGGAATAATAGAAGAATCGTCATGACTTTGGGCTTCGCCTATTGTGCTTGTTAAAAGATCGACGTTCCTCTTATTTTAATCATTGCCTACTTTTTAGTCTTAAATTTATGAATATTATGGAAATTAGAGCTAGGACTACAGGAAGTTTAATGAGATTGCGATAAAGGACAGTAATCCTCTACCACGTTTAGACGATACCCTGGATGCTTTGAACGGGAGCCAATGGTTTTCGACATTGGATATCAAAAGAGGATACTAGCAAGTGGAGATCCGACCGGATGCGATAAAGAAAAGACAGCCTCCACCACCGGAGAAGCGCTCTGGTAATTTAAGACCACAAAAGGGGGTTGAAACTCTTTTGTCCAAAACTTGGCAACTTGGAGGAAAACCTTCTCTTTCAGCTTGACAATGTCGTTAAACGTAGCAATCTGAAAGCGTAACGGCTGTAGGGTTAAAACGAATAACATGGTTTGTAAACTAAAAAAACCTCTTCATTAACTGAAAGAAAGTGACCGTTGTTGGTCTTCTAGATTAAATGAAATTTTGCATGATTTTGGATTAAATAATACTAAGAGTGATCAATGTGTATTTCATTTGAAACATAATGATAAGTTAACCCTAGTAGCAAAATGTCATCGGCCATTGAAAGGCCTTTCATCGAAACCCGATCACACAATAATACGCCGATGAATGGATTCTTATCGGATAGGCATGTATTGCCATCGGTAATTGCCCTGAAATGTCTCATCGGCGATATTTGCATCCGATCATCGATATCCGGTGAGTTTTGCTAGCCGATACGATAGGCAACCGAGCAGTGTGGTTTCATGGCGATGAATTTCCGATAACTTTTAGAAGAATATACAAACAGATTTGGATGTGCGTACAATGAAAAATTGGTTGTTCAGATACATGTTTTTTTAATAAAAAAGATGTCCAGTAGATATTAGGTTGGAGAGGTTTTGGCAATAGAACATGAATATCAAAAATTACCCAATTATCAATATTTTTATTTTATGAGATGCCAAAGAATGAGTGACGGCGCTAACAACTTGGGGTCCTCCCTCAAAATGTTTTAAGGGTCCTCATGAAATAATAATGCGAGACGCTTTTGCATAGTTCACATTTATAGCTATTTAACAAATTAATAAGGGGCTCTGCCCCCTGCTCGATGAAGCTCGCCAACCCCCAGGAGGATTGCCTTGCAATCCCCCAGGGTTTCCTCCGGGGAGCTACAATGAAGATACTGCGTGTCCTAGCACAGTTTTTGTAAAATCTTTATATATATTACACCCCCTGCTCGAAAACTTCCAAGAATCACGCTGTGATTCTTTCAGGACCACTACGTGATCCCAGGTCGCTTCTCTCGCCCGCTGTGATGGCTTCCCATGTGTGTGATTCGATATTCAGTTCAATGACAATCCAGTTTGTCCTTTTTTCGATTTATTCACGACACACACACATATAAACACCATTACGACAAAACATATAAAATAGAAACATCATATAGCTTAGAGCTCAATTAAATCCACACCCGCCTGGGGGCAGGATCAGAAGGTATCTGCTAGTGAATCCCTTCGGGCGTGGGGATGAAAGTTCTAATTTTCCCTTTTCTAGGGATTGCTGTAGCTAAGTTGCCACATCCTCCCGCCCCGATGAAGGAATTCATCAAAACAATATTGCATTACATAAATTCAAAATAACAATATGCAATTTCAAAATAACAAATATGAATTCAAATCCAAAATACAATCCAATAAAATTTACGTTAGGAATACAATGAATTCTAAAGCATAAAAATTTCAAAACAATTAATTACTAAACTACAAATTACAATTTACTACACAATAATAACATTAATCACAATAATCAATTAAAGAAGTAACTTACTCATTTGACACAATTTCAAGATTATATAACAATTGTATTGGACGTTTTATTATACCTGTGGATGATTTTATTGTGGCAGATCTTACTTTAGAGTCACGTCCTTTGTGAACATCAATTACTTTTCCAAGCTTCCATAGTTGCCTTGGAACCTTCTCTTCACCTATTAAAACTATATCATTAACATTAAATTCAGTTTTCACATTTACATTTTTGTTCAAATTTGCACCTTTTAACTGAAGAAGATATTCCCTCTTCCACCTTTTCCAAAAATTATTCAGTATCTTTTCCCGATAAAGATATCTTTTGATTAATTCTTTTTTACCTTTAAATAATTCAATATTTCTCTTGCCTGACCAATTAGGTAAGGCAGTCAATCTTCTTCCAGTTAAAAAGTTGGCAGGAGTGAGAGAGAATGGTTCATTAGGTTCGTTATAAACATATGTTAATGGACGTGAATTGATTATAGCTTCTATTTCAGCCAAAATAGTTTGCAATTCCTCGAAGGAAACTAATGCTCTTCCTAAAATTTTCCTCAATGCAATTTTTGTTATTTGAACCATTCGCTCCCAGTAACCCCCCACCATGCAGCACGCTCAACAATGTACTGCCACTTTATACCTTTTTTACCAAAATAATTTTGTACTTCTGGTTCACAAATATTCATGTAGAGTCTTTTGAGTTCAATGTCAGCACTTTTGAATGTCATTGCATTGTCAGAGTTCACAGTGCGACAAATTCCTCTCCTGGAAATAAACCTACGGAAAGCTAATAGGAAATGTTCAGTGCTCAAGCTGGACACCACTTCGAGATGAATCGCACGAGTGACTGCACACGTAAATAAGGCTATGTACGCCTTGTCAGTATTCTTGGTGTAGATAGGACCGGCAAAGTCAATTCCTACATTCTCAAACGGATAGCTTGCTTGGATTCTATTTGCTGGCAATGGGGCCATTATCTGGTTCCCAGGTCTTACCTTAAATTTTTTGCAAATAAGGCATTTATTCAGACAAGACTTCACAGTCTGTCTTCCGCACAGAATCCAGTAATTTTCCCTAATTTGAGTGAGGGTTTCAGACACACCAGCATGATGCAGTCTCTGATGCTCTCTGATTATCAGGAGTTGAGATAATCTGGATTTAGTTGGGAGAATCAGTGGATGTTTCTCATGGAAGTTAAAGTCTGATTTTTGTAATCTTCCACCCAAGCACAATAGTCCATCTTCAGTCATCATAGGATTCAGACTGAAGAGTTTGGAACTTCGAGTAACTGATTTATGATGTTCTATCTCTTCGTATTCCGTCTGAAATTCAGTTTGCTGGATACACCGAACCCAATATTTTTCGGCGTTGATTAGATCATTTGCAGTTAAGTTGCCTATGACCTTTTCTCTATTAGGTCTGCAATTATTAGCGAATCTTAAAACATACGAGGTTATCCTTATAACCTTATTTACGTCGCTATAATTGTCAAGATTCAGCAAAGGCTGAAAAGATTCAATGTTCGTTTGAAAAGTTACAATAAGCTTTCGTATTTCTTCTTCAACGCAATTTAACTCAGTATCATCTACATCACTTGATTTATTATACGGGACATTTATTTGTAAAAGCCATGGTGGTCCTGAAAACCAAATTTCATCATTCACTAGAGCTTGGGCACTTATTCCTCTAGTGAGTTTGTCTGCGGGATTGAATTTTCCTGCGCAATGATGCCACCGATTTGGATTGGTCTTCTCCTTAATTTCGGACACACGGTTCCGAACAAACTGCTTCCAATCATCGGCCTTCCCCTTGATCCAGTGGATGCATATCTGAGAATCGCTCCAATAGAATATGTTTTCTCTTTTTAGCATGGGGAAAGTGTCCTGTAGGTAATGTCCCATTCTCGCTGAAATCAAGGCGCCTAATAATTCTAATCTAGGCAGCGTGAGTTTCTTTAAAGGGGCCAAACGAGATTTTGACATTATAAAACTTGTAACATATCTGGCTGCATATTTTATTCGGAAATAAGCTACAGATCCCTAGCACTTAGGACTTGCGTCTGAAAATAAATGGAGCTCTACTGACTCCCAGTTAACCTCATTGAAATACAGCCTAGGGATTTCAAATTTTCTTAATACTTCTATTTCATTCAACCACTCTATAAATGTGGCTTTTATTTCACTGGGAACACATTCATCCCATGGTATGCCCAACTCCCATATTGTTTGTAGTAACAGTTTCATTCTCACGGTAAAAGGGTTCATTATGCCGATAGGATCAAAGAGCATACCTTGGGTCGACAAAATAATTCTTTTCGTGACTACCTCAAGATTCCTTAACTTCTCAAATTGTTTTATGTCGAATGTCAAGTTATCATTCATATTGTCCCAAATGATTCCCAGAATCTTTAATGGTACACCTAATTCTTCTGATGTTTCCCGGCAATCAACATTAGCACGTTTCCAGACTTCATTTAGAATTGGGGAATTTGTTGCCCATCTTCGAAGATTCATACTAGCTTCACTAAGTATGTAAATCATTTCACTGCTTAATTGTATGGCTTCCGTAATGTCGGAGGTGCCATTTATCAGGTCATCAACGTAGAGTTCATTTAGCATTTCACATGCTTTTGCATATTTCTTTTCATATTTTTCTAAATGCAGTCTTATGATTGCAGCAAGTAAGAATGGACTGCATTTGACACCAAAAGTCACTCGCTTGTATCGCAAAGTTTCTATATTATGAGTGCTGAGATCGAGATTAGGACCCTCTTTCTTTATCCATAAGAATTTTAAAAATTCCCTATCTTCCTTGGCAATCCCTACTTCTAAGAAAGCGCGCTGAATATATCTGCACAAAATGCAATTTTGTGTAATCTGAACCGTAATATGATTTTAAGTAAATCAGGATTTAAATTCGGTCCGCTCTCTAAACAATCGTTTAATGATAACGCGCCCTTACTCTTTGATGATGCATCGAAGACTATCCTAACCTTTGTACTATCCTTTTGTTCGCGTACTACAGCGTGATGTGGAAGAAAATACCCTGTGTTGATATTTTGATCTAAATTCATCTCTACGCGTTCCACGATACCATCCCTTAAGTGTTCCCTAATGATGTTATCGTACTTTAAAAATAATTCTTTGTTTTTCTCTAAAGTTTTGTTTAAACTGAATAAACGACGTTTTGCTATTTCATAATTACTGTTTAATTCCTTACTATCCTCCTTCCACAACAATCGAGTTTCATATCTTTTGTTTGTATATGTAGTATTTTGTTCAAAGGATTTTAAAATTTCTTTATCTGACATAGACACCTCTTTATCCGAATTTATCCCAATTGTTTCTAATAACCACAAATCTTTTACCCTATCAAAGTCTAACTCTTCATTTTCAGCGATTAAATGATTAGCAGATATATCCTTACCATCAATTTCCTCCTCCTTTCCCTGTAATAAATATCCGAAAATACTATCAGCTGCAATTAATCTCTTACTAATTCTTATGTTCCTTTCACCTAAAATTTCTGAAATGTAATCCGAACCAATCAAAACATGAATCCTCTCAGAGGTACTATTATCTGCTAACTCGATTCCTTTTTCCAACGCAACGTTTCTAATAAACTGCGATGGAATCCGAATTTTTGCTGAAGTGATCGAATCAATAACAACCGCTTGTATTTTAATATTCCGAGTAGTGCGTTGCACATTTTGCAAAGTTATTTCGACTATATCATAAATGCGTTTCTCAGCGGTTTCACTCCCAAACGTGTAAATAACTAACGCTTCTTTATTAATAACCTTCAAATCCAATAGCTCAACCACTTCTCTCAAGATAAAAGATTTATTTGCGCCCCCGTCTAACATACAACGCAATTGAATATTCTTTCCTGGTTTTGTTTTGACTAAAGCCGAAAATGTTTGTAATAAAATCGAACCGTAAACGCTATTTTTTCTTTTATTTTCTTTAGCAGAAAGAGAAACCATAGTTGCTGTAGAATTAACGTTTTCTCTGGGGATTAAATTCCCTGCCTCAACTGGCGCCGAAATATTCTTACTTTCGCTTTGCTCATTTTCGCAAATTAAAGAATTATGTGAAAAGGAACCACAGTACTTACATTTTTGATAATTGCTGTTGCAGAATTTTCTTATATGATTTTGAAAACAGATGAAACATTTCCCTTTTGCCATTAACGATTTTTTCTTTTCATAAACACTTTGTGAGCAATCATGACTCATATGATTTTGAAGGCAGAAAATACATTTTTGATTACTCATCAATCTGTCAGCTGAAGAAGGATTAAAGTTTCGGTTTGGATTAAACTTCCGGTTTGATTCATGCTTATGATAATACGAATTCTTCTCATCTACTTGCGTAGCTAAAACAGCCGCGCTAGATTTATTGCCTAAATCATTCCTTTTAGTATTCGAATAATGATATCTATTTTGGTAACCTTGATCCGTTTTGTTTCTAAATGAATATTCTTTTACATTAGAATTTTTAGGATTAGCTAATAATAACGAAGCTTCCCTGCATTCTACTTCCTTTCTTATGAATTCTACTAAGTTAGTGATATCAAATAATTCGTCTGTTTTACGTTGACGATTATAATTTAAATTTAATTCTTCTGGTAACTTTTGCAGAATTACGGGACACAATAAGTTGCTATATGTGCCTGTAGCAACACCTAACGATTGCAATGATCTAATTTGGGTTTCTATCGCATCGTACATTTTTCTTAAACCTGTTACATTGAAACATGATTTAACTGAATCTATTAATAACAGTTTATGCATGTGCGATGATATAATTATGTCTGTTCGACCAAATCGTTCTTTTAATAGTTTTATCGATGCATCATAATTTTGATCGGAGAGCGAAAATCCCGAAACTGCATTTAATGCAATTCCTCCGAGATAAGTTTTTAGATACGTAAACTTTTCAATTTTAGTTAATGAATCATTCTTATGAATAGCGACTTCAAATGAATTCCAAAAATCTAGAAAATGACTACAATCACCATGAAAGGTTTGTATGTTTAACTTTGGTAGCTTAACACTTTTTGTTTCGTTTCTGGAGAGAATAATAGTATCCGTATTATCTGTGCTTTGACCGCAATTGCCTCTGTAATTTCGATTTTAAGTCAATACCTTTATCTTTATACTCTTCGCTCGACGCTATTTCAGCTGCCATTTCGCTTATTTCGATTTTTAATTGCACACTTTCATCAGTCTTAATTAATTCATTCAATTTTTCTGTGAGCTGAGACTTTAAGCTCAGAAGCTCATCTAGTTTTGCTTCTTTAGTATATCCTGCAGCAATTTCCTTACCCAAGGTAGTTTCTATTTTCGTTAAGTGTTTAGTAAAGGAAATTCTTAAACCTTTCCGTTTTTCTTTTAACCTTTCAAGTTCCATTTTTAAAACTAAGCAATTCAATAAATTTGAACAAAGAAAAACTGTACCTACCTCGATTCTCAGCCCCTCACTATGTGACGGAATTCTCATCAACAATAATCCGGGTAAAAAAAGTGATCCATTCCCAAATATATTCTACAATATATTCCAAAACCTTTACCTTCCTAAAGTTCACAAGATCACGTGTGTGGTCACCAAATGTGATGGCTTCTCATGTGTGTGATTCGATATTCAGTTCAATGACAATCCAGTTTGTCCTTTTTTCGATTTATTCACGACACACACACATATAAACACCATTACGACAAAACATATAAAATAGAAACATCATATAGCTTAGAGCTCAATTAAATCCACACCCGCCTGGGGGCAGGATCAGAAGGTATCTGCTAGTGAATCCCTTCGGGCGTGGGGATGAAAGTGTGGCGGTAGTGGGGTGGTGTATGTCGCACACATCAGAAGGCGCTGCTGGATGAATAAAACAATTTATTTAACACAAACAACAATATTAAAAACGGTATATCATGACGCTTCAGGATGTCAGGGTAAGCCCATGGACTCCAAAACATGGGTGAAGAG